>JAGFPH010002975.1:29839-47749 GCA_018207615.1 Philaenus spumarius | reverse complement strand
TTTGGTTATAGTATGGTTACTGTAGTTACATTGTGGTTGAAACGTTAAGCTATCGTATGAGGTTAGTAAACATATTTACTGTGAGACTTTGTGTTCAGGTTTTATTTTATCTAGTTACTTTCTCACAAGTCAAGTTCATTATAGTTTGGTTTGGTTATAGTATGGTTACTGTAGTTACATTGTGGTTGAAACGTTAGGTTATCGTATGAGGTTAGTAAACGTATTTACTGTGAGACTTTGTGTTCAGGTTTTATTTTATCTAGTTACTTTCTCACAAGTCAAGTTCAGTAGTAATTTATTGCTATAAGTTGCTACTTTATGGATGTACACACCGTTAACCACAAATAGTAAAATATATTTTAAAAGTGTTTATTTGAACAGGGATACTTATTTTGACTTTACCTCTTCAATTCAAAAACTCCAGCCGAGGCAAAGCAAAATCTATAAATTAAAAGTGATTAAACTAACATCTGCAATAAATATAATTATAATAAACCTAATAAAATACGTAAATTCCCTAGTTTTATGCAAAACCCTTTGTGTGTGTTTAAGACAGTAAATTGAAGGGAAAAGTTAAAGTTTAAAACCTCTGTTTAGAAAATGCCGTTACCCTAAAGGCATTCTGTGGAAATGACAACTTGAAGAAAGTTGCGTCTGTACATAACAATGTCAGTGATTTTTAGATTTTCTTTAGAAAATAATTTGTTAACAAAACATTGTTATAAAAATCTAAGCTCATTTTAATTGTTAGTTCTTTATACAAATATATTGTAAATATTACTTTCTTAATTAATATTTACTAATTAAATTAATTGTGGTGTATAATACATACGTTCTACTAACGTTGTATGGCTGGATAAATTATATTAAACAATGAACTATTGTAAAAAATACTTTGCAAAACATTAATTACAAATTAGGTATGTAGTTACCTTATTATGTTTTGGTTATTTTTGAGTTGATATTACGATTATAATATCAACAAAATTATCGAATATGCCAAATATACATTTGACTTGGCTTTGGTTTAAAATTATATGATTTTCCTATAACAGCTTTTTAAACTGATTTAAACCAACTGACATATTTGGCTTTACTATTTATCAAAACATGATCCATACCATATTTTTATTTGAATTAGCATATACCGTATATAATTAAATGGAAATTGTTTTTGCAAATAAAGAAAATGTTTGAAATTAAATCTTGATTATTTAAAGTATAAAAGTTTGCATACATTTTTAAATGAGTTTTAAATCATTTACTAATATAACCATCAAGTAAAAAAATAATTAATTAATCTTCTAGCTTAATTGTCTGCGTTTTTATAGCACTAAAGTCACGCACCGTATAGTATGCTTCGTACAAACTTTATTATTTAGGAAAGCAATTAATTTATCATATAAACATCATATATTTTCCTGCGTGAATTTACAAGCATGAATTCATCTATGATTAAATCAAGTTGTTATTTGTAATATTTTATGTTGGAATTAATCAAACGAAATTCGTAACAATAACTTCATTCTACTATTAAAAAAAAAAAACATTTTAGTACATAAATAATAACAATTTTGTCGTTATTAAAAATATTGGTTGATTTTATTTATTTTCAATATAAAACAAGAAGTCTACGAATATGACAATTATTATACTCTTATTTCGAAAAAATTTTCGATTTAATATTATAATTTTAAAGTTTGTTCTTAACAAAAAGCAGTGAAGTAAATATAAACACAATTAAAGTCATAATAAGTAAATATGTTTAATTTGTTTTGTCAATATAAGTAACATCATTGGTTTGATAAGTTTGTATAGTTTTACAAGATGTGGGAGGAAACAATAGTGTGTTTCAGACAACAATGAAGCTTATGAATCCCGTCAATGTCCTGTCTTGTAAGAGCTTCAAACGCTAAAACTTTGTTAGCCCTAAGTTACAAATTTGTGGCACTCCCTTTGTTTATATATCATAGGAAAATATAGATGAAACTTTACCTTACTACAGTTCAGAACAGCCCACACTATCAACGCATTTTAAACTTGAAATCAGTGCAAGTTTCTGTTAGTTAGATTAGTTAAACAAGTAAACTTGATGGACTTACAGTTTAATGGTCCAATTTTAAACTCCCAACGACGGCCGTTTCGGCTATTCAGCCATTCTCAAGTTCGTCACAGCCATCACTGTCCTTCGTCATTAGTAAAAATAAAAACACGTATTACACTTAAAAACACTCATACACGCGAGCCCACAATTACAAATTACACGCTCGCACATTTTAATATCCATGTGGTTAGTTCACTGCCCAGGGCTAGACTGTCTGTTTTACGCTTGCTTATGCGATGTCTATTACCAAGTCGAAAAATGGGTTGGAATTGAAATTAACTTTATCGTTAAGTAGCGTTCCTTTCTCTGTCTTGAAAGCTTTATAGATCTCATACTTCTCCAGAGCATTCATAAGCGTCCCTCTACTACACTTATGTAAAATTGTCTCAAAGATTTGACAATTACATCTTATTACATCACAATGTTAGTTAAAGGGATATTTATTTTAGTGTATTTGCAACAATTATTGTTACAAAAAGTAACTATAATAGTATTATGAACAAGTTATATTTAAATACAATTATTAAAGACCGAATACATTCAAATGGGCCTTTTTGATATTTTTTAACAATGGTCATTTTCAAATTGACCAAAACCTCCTCGACTCTTCAAACCCTCTTCTCACATTGAATTAATTGTGAGCTTAGTTATTTAATCTCTAAGTTGCTGTAATTCTATTAATAACATTTCTTCACAAAATTGAATTCCTCTGTCAAAATCATCGTCGCTTAAATTTTGTACAAGGATGACTTTGTACGGATGAAACTTGTAACGTTTAAGAGTTTTGAAAACTGTACTACTGCTTAGCAAAATTCCAATTTCGGTTAACTCATAAACTTTAGGATGACCAGACTTTTTCTCGTCCTCAACACTTCCAGTTCGAAGAAACTTGTTTACTAATTTCGATACACTCTGATGACAGATTGTTTTTTCAGGATGTAATTCGTTAAAACGATTGGCTGATGCTCGTGTGATTCGTTGCTCGTGCTGATCTTCCTCTCTGCCCGTATAATAAAATTAACTCCACTCTTTCTTCAATTGTAAATTTCTTTTTAATAATGGTTTTTTAAAGATCGCTAATGATTTGAAAATAAAGTGCAACTGAAGTACAAGTTACAAACACATTAACAAAGTATTTCTAGTGACTGAGTAGTTTCCAGTGTAGTTCGACTTTCTCCTCTTATACTCGGAAAAACCAAAGAGATAACAGTCCCAAGTTTATTGTTACTGATAAGGCAGGAGAGTGATTGAATGATAACAATTTCAGGTATTTCCTTGTCAAAGCCCCCCCCCCCCCATAGTAAACAAATCACTGTCTGTCTGTTTTTTTAGAACACTGTCTGTTGTACAACCTCATCTTCTTTTCAATAGATTTTTAAAACGAGGTGTCACTCAACCCCTTTTGCCTTTAGAAAATCTTAACTTACCCCTCTTTCGCCCCCTTTGAAAAGGGGAGCACTAGATAACAGCAGTCAAATAGGTGTCCCCCACATTCAAAATATAAATGCTGCACATTGTAGGTGCATATAATCAATAAAAAGGAAATTATAGAGAGTGTCTACTTACTAAAAAAACACCCTGCATAAACAACTACTTAGTTCATTAAAAACAAAAATTAAAAACAAAAACACATATTTCCTATGTGTTACCATATTTTTTTAATTTTAAGGCTTTGAGGAAAAAGTTAGTTTAATGAAGTATGATAATTTTTTGAAAAATTTTAAATAAGAATTCGATTTATTTATGGTGATTTTAGTATTTTATTTAACATAATATAGACCTATGAATAATTTTAAAAAAAAACTCATTAAATTGTTATTTATGTCGTGAGTTTTTATTTCGACATTTGACGAATGTTCATACATTAATTTAAATAAAATAAAATGTTTAATGTTAGCTGTTATTAAGGTACAGTGTAGTTGAATTATGTATTTACGTTAATATTGATGTTTGTAAATAAAATATTTTTTAGAAGAAGTACTATAATACACAACCTAGAAACTGAGTTGTTTTAAATTAATATCATTTGTAAGGTACGAACTACTCTCAGTTTTCAGATGATATAAATATAACAGAACATTGATGAAATAATAGAATTATAACTGCTTATATGTCTAGTTTAAAGGAGTTTTTTAAATGCATAACAAATAAAGCTAATATTTAGATAGATTCCTAATACTTTACATAATTATTTGATAACATAACTACTGATTATCAGTCCAGTTCCAACGAGAAACAGACATTAAAAACATAATCTTCATTAAGGTGAAGGAAGCGAAACTGAGAAAGACATATACTATACTATTAATTTTAAAACTATTTATTTGAATTGAAGAAATAAACATAATAAGTAACGAAACAACGTCGTCGTTTCAAAATAAATTCAAAAAAGAAGAATGTTTCAGTAAAAAATAAAGTGTTAATTCTATTTCTTTGTTTATATATATGTGAATCAACTTGAAAGTCAAAATGTAGAATGAATATTAAACAGTAAAGTTTAATGCTATAAATTTACAGTTTTTAAAATAAAGTTGTTGATCAACAATGTAAAGTTTGTTTTTTGATTTTAGGTTTTAACATCTGTGTATTTCTTTCTAAAAAGTACTGAGGGTTTAATGAATAAAACCATGTATATTCATGTGTTGCAAATCGAAACATTCTAGAATGTAGAACACGGAAATTGGTTTCCTAAGAGGTAACCACTTACACCATCAATATGAATCGATAATTTAATAATACGAACATTCAGGGAATGTTGTATGATTTAAAATTCTAAAATACTAATATTCGGATATTGTTATGGTTAACTTATTTTGAATATTATGGGACCAATTATAAAAACGTTCCTATTGCAATGCCACTAATACATGAATTAATACACATGAATGAAGAATACATGTAATTAATACACATAATAATATGGTAATAAAACTTACGTTTTGAACGGATATGTCCACTAAGTAATACACACTAACCTTACGGTAGTATTAAAATTACTGTTATGAAATGTTTAAAGTTTAAAGGCTGTTCGAGTTAAGATTTCTAGATTAATTCAACAACACCTTGTGCATGTTGGTTATTGGTATACGTTTTACAATTAATTATTATCATAAAAACAGCTGGTTAGTTTACAATCTTGTTATTTAGCAGTAATGAAGGCATGATATTTTAGTCTTTTACCAAATATTATTTCTTTTATTTGTAATATTAAAAACGTTTCAACACAATACACAAGTATATTTACCTTATACCTTAATTCAATTTGCAAATAATTTAAGAAAATCTTAGAAGGAAAAATCAATGTAAGGAATATCTTTCAATCGCAAAATAAATATTAGTTTTTAATCGTGTATTTGTAAATTGTGTTTATTAAGCAGAAAACATCACGACAATAAATTAAAACATTTCATTCAAAGGATCACAGAAATCGTTAAAAGTATACATTTGAATAGTGTGTGTCATGTCTTTTGTTGTATGACTTTAAATAATAATAGGTAACATATTTTACGTACTTAAAGAATAATTTATTATTTTGTTTGATAATCCAATATTAGGAGCACTTATCTCCTTGTTAAACAAGTTAAGCATAATTGATAATCAGTTTTTGTATTCACATTTTACAATTTATTTGTCAGTATCATTTATCGTTTGAAACTGTTATTAGTATTTCCATCTTATCACATTCCCAATATCTCAAAAGAATGACATTAGAAGTTTTCGAACGTTTACCGTACATACACTGAAGGGGGGGGGGGGTTGCACTTTCATAATTATATTTTATAAAACAATTTTATTGTTTATACAAATAATTTACAACTAGGAAATATTTTATAAAATATTTCTATGATGAAATTTATTCTAAAAAATAATAGAAGTTGACATTAACCTTTATATACGACTTTATCAAATCATATAGGAAAGAAAGAAAAATGCTGAAAATAAATATTGTTTGAAATCTATAATTTCGCAGTGTAACTGAAAACATATTTAAACAATCATAATCATATTATCGTGCCAAACAGCACAGGTTAAAGTTATACAGTAAACTTCCCTCACAAGCTGGTGCAAAGTTCATGAATAAGCTTCCTAAAACCATTCAAAATTCCCCAAACTATAGGATTTTTAAAAACAGTCTTAGACAATTTCTATTGTCTGGATCCTTTTACTCGGTGGAGGAGTTTCTGCATCATGATGATATTTTGTGATAGATGTGATCTCTTCTTTTTTTTCTTGTGCTTTGTGTTATTGTATTGTTTCATTTTAACTGTGTTGTGTGTTGATACTTTATTACAATTTCTTTAAATTTAAGTAAGGATTTTGGAATAAAATAATATGTACTTTTGTAATTCACTTGTAGGATATCTTTGTTGTTTTGTTTATTCTGTTTTTTTATATTCTCTATATTATATTATTTACTTAAAATTAATTATACCTGACTTGTCCTATACAAAATGTATAATTTGTCAAAAGGATAAATAAATTGAATTGAATTGAATTGAATATTAATGATGTTTTAATCAATATAAAACATAAATATAAGAAACAAAATAAATGTTACCTTACAATATATGTTAAGTTGTGTAAATGTAGTTTAAACTGTGAAATTCGGATTAATTTAGACGTCTACATTTATTTGAAAATCTGGGATACGTAAATTGTCATAAGATTTTAGAATAATGTCATAAAACATTTGTTTAAAGAAAATACAAAATTTCGTAAGGTATCCTAGTAACCTTAAAAATAAAAATGGCCTTTAAGCTTGTGTTTTCTGTTTTTATTTGTATTATTGTCTTATGTCAGCTTATTTGTTTTTAAATATTGACAAATATGGTAAGGTTGGATAGGTTAACAAAAATGTTTCGGTTAAATTGTATCTAAATATTACAAGTATACTATTCTTATTTATATATTTTAGTATGACGATGACAGAAACTATACAGTATTATGGTAGTGTAATGTACCTGATAGATCAAGATGTCATTATAAGAATAAGTCTGATAATTTCTTGCATAGTTATCAAAGATATATAAGTGTAATGAATGCTTTATAAACATTAATTAGTATTTATTCGTTCCGTGTGTGATGCCGCTCCCATATCAGACGCCTCCCCAGGAGAACGCCTCTCATAGATGAGTGGTGCAAAGAAATCAAATACATGGGGTTGACCAAAAGCCAGATAGAAGAAGGTAAACCGAAAATAAACAAAATATGGAAAGCTAGAAGGAGGAAAACGTTACGGTACAGATACTCGGTCCCCAGTACCGGTGTCATTCACAAGGGGGAAAGCGGGCTGAGGGATGTAGTGTCGTCAGCAAGCAACCGCAACGGAGGAGATCCTTTTAAAAAGAGATCATTATTAGGTAGATCACCACCCATTAACAAAAATAGCGGATCAGACTATAAAAACAGTCAACAAAGTAACTTTGATAATGCCGCTTTAAATGCAAATTAAAAACTTCGACAGAGGCTCATACAAGTAGAAGCACTAGTTGAGTAACTTAATCAAAAAACCATGTGCCCTTCGAAAAGAAAACAATGAACTGAAAAAATGAGAGGACTCACAAAAAACCTGAAGGCAGCAATGTCTCACCTGATTATCTTACAGATGAAGAAAAGCTTTCAAGAGAAACGGGCTGGGTAATGAAAAAGAAAAGACTGAGTAAGAAAGGGAAAGTTTGTCTTCCCCAGAAATTGGAAAAGTAAAAAAAAAAACGCAGAGACAGCGGCAAATTCTACCCCGCTAAAATCTAAGGAAACAAAAGAACCAGCACCACTAGCCATAAATATAACTGGCATGAGACTATAGCGTGATTAGATCACTAGTGCAATCAGTTACTAACAAGGAGTAGGTCCTATACGGTTATGACTTTAGACAACGGTGTTTGGAAAATCAACACACCAGACTAGGATACATATAAGACTACAACAGCCAAGGTTTAAAAAAAATTCGAAATTTTTGGGGTGGTTTGGGAGAGTCAAATTTACTAAAAATCCCCATCAGAAATACGTAGTGTAATATATTTATTTATATTTTTGTTGTTGTTAATATATTCTAAATTTAACTTTGATTTGTCTATCCGTGCAAAGCCGGATAGGTCCAGCTAGTACATGTATATGGTTTTGTGACCATTTTATTTAGACTTGAGAGCGAAACAAGATTCAAGATTCAAGATTTTTTTATTCCACACATTTTTTACAAATACAAGTCACAGAATGACAACTAAACCAAAAATAAAAAAACAAAAATATATATAATACATATAACCATCCTTGTTTAGCTTAGTAACTAAAACATTAAGATTAAATTACAATAAGAACGGCTAATACATATTAACAAAACAATGCAAAAAATATGTGGTTAGGCATCTCATGACACGTGTTGAGATGCCATCCCTCTCAAAGACAGTGGTGCCGAGACTCCCCTTTTCCTTAGAATTCAATATATTAAATTCAAATCTTTTAAATAATATTAGAAAAATACATATGAGAGCCTTAAAACGTCATATTGCAAAATTCTACAAAAAAATATTTGAGCTGATATTCAATACTAAAAAAGACATATTACCTTTAAGTTATAAAAAGAAGAATTCAACATCCTCATATGAAAAAAGCAATACTTTTAAATTACTTAAAAACTTAGATAAGCTGTTACATAGAGTTACATTTAAGGGCAATTGATTATAAAACTTTAAAGAACAAAATGTGAAAAACCTACGATAAGCCTCATTATTAGCTTTTAATAATACTACCCGATTTTGCAACCTTAGCCTTTCAGAGTAAATATTAATATTGCCACATGTATGGCCACCTCTAATAAAAAAAATCCGTAACACTCTATAAATATACAAATACCTTAAAGGTAAAATTTTTAATTGTTTAAAATGTAGAAATGTGTGCTCAATCCTCTGAAGTCCAACCATTATTCTAATAACTTTCTTCTGTGCTACAAGTAAAGAATTTATGTTTGACAAGTAACTCCCTCCCCAGCAAGTAATACCATACTGCAGTTTACTGTGTACAATTGAAAAATAAATTATTCTCATAACTTTTATCGGGCAAATATTTTTTAGATAATAGAATGTTCTAATAGCTGACAACATATATTTATTTAAGTGTTTTACCCGTTCACTCCAGCTGCAGTTTTTGTCTATATAGATACCTAGATATTTAATGTTATCTACACGGTCTATATTCATACATCTATCACAAGGAAATGCACTTACAAACATCAAGCAAGAAACACACTTATATATAAGGCGCTCTATACTTGATCCCCTATCCCTCAAAGAAAAAAAAGAAATTTTGTTTTATCACTAAGCGTTAATTTGTTAAAAGTAAACCATATCTTCATTAAATCTAGGTCAAATTGCATATCAAGTTCTAAAATATTTTGAGTAGCCGAGTTATAACAGAGTGCTGTATCATCAGCAAAACTCGTAAGAGTACCCCTAAAAGGTCCACAACAAAGGCTATTAATAAAAATCAAAAACATAATTGGTCCTAAAACAGACCCTTGTGGAACACCACACACTATTGGCTTAAACGAACTGCAAAACTCCTTAACTCTAACACACTGAAATCTATTTTTTAAATAACTACTGAACCAATTCCAAATAGAACCTCTGAAACCAGCAAACCACATAATATTTAATAACAAATCATGATCGACTGCATCAAACGCTTTCGTTATGTCAACGAACACGCCACCAACTTTTAATTTACTATTTAAACCTTCGTAAACACACTTGCAAAAATTTAAAAGAGCATCCTCGGTAGATAATTTTTCTAAAAAACCAAATTGATTTTTTGAAAAGAAGTTATTAACTTTTAAAAAACTTAAACATCGCTTTTTCACTGCCTTTTCAAAGATTTTTGAAAATACGCTAAAAATACACAATGATTGAATTGTTTATAAATGAATACATTAATGTTTTTAATGGTATTATAGTAAAACCTCTTATACAAAAACAACAAGATTGGCAATACATTTTGCATGGGATAAAAAGATTATTTTTATTTGTGATAGCCTAACTGGATTGTTATAAAACATTATTACCTTAGATTCTGTCAGACAATCCTTGGAATTACAAATACATAAATATATTTATATTTAGTCCAAGTATTATGTTTCATGGAAATTGAGTGTACTCCCTAAAGGACTCTATTTACAATCGTCTGCGGGTTTGGTTACAGAGTAAAAGTATTACCTCAAGGGAACTGACACTAGAAGGTTTTGTATTCAGGATACGTTCAAGCAGTTTGCTTACGCTTGAACGTGGGCTGCGCAATATAAGCAACGAATCGCCCTTGGGGAGCAGCACAATTTTGACCTCTAACTAAAACTTTAATAAAATGATATAGTTTATATTTTTATTGCTTTATTGTCAAAATCCGGAAAACAGAATATCTACTTCGTGGATAAACTTAAATAAAAAAAAATGTAAGATACTAAATTGTGCTCACAGCATCTGGGCTTGTATTAAAACGTAATAATTAGTCACGTGACTTCTTTCGTTCTTTCGTCTATGCGGAACATCTATCCCTTCATCAGAAACTGTATAAGTTTTTTTATTTTGACTTGGTCAAAACATTCAGAATGTTGAAAACAACATATAAAAACTGCACAACACATTTAAAAAGACAGCTGAATCTGGCAAGGTCACTAGGAACCAGCAACATAAAAACCTAAGACAGTGCATTTTTATAGCATCGGTGACAGAACAAGTTTACAGTACGTGGCTGATGATTCGGGAGACTTTTGAAATATGTCCACAAACTTTCTTAAAGTTTAGAAAAGTATTATAATAAATTGCATTATGTCAATAGCGAGTGTTAATACATGCATGGAACAAAATTACAGGTTATTAATATAAACAACACAAATGTTTACTAACTACAATGTGGAAAGAGTAACTCGTTTGGATAAAAAAAACTTGCCAGATTGGACTTATCCACAGGAAGTACGCCTATACGATTTCCTTCGTCAATTTAAGAAATAGTTATTTTACAGATTTTGGCGTGATAGTAGACTCGCTGGATAAATGATCTTTTGTATGTGACTAAAGTTTGTGTTTAGTTACCTTTGTAAATTCCACATACAAATCATACATGATTAAAATCTAGTGCTTCATTTTTTTTAAATATGTATTTAGACAGAGCTCAATATAGAATATTTCCTAATTTTAAATTTATTTTATTTTATGTACCGGTAATCTAACAGAAAACATTTTTAAATATCGACAGACTATATTTGTCAGCTTCCAACCCAATATATTTTACAATAGTAAACTTCAATTCTGAAAAAAAAACTTTATGTTCTACGTGCTAAAGACAAGCTTGTTAAAATGATATGTTATGAACAATGAATTTTCATTATGCGTATGCATATTTAAGCAGCAAAAATCAGATGTGAAAGCCGTTGTAAATAATTTTAGAGACTTGTATTTTGTTATCACATAATATATTGTATGATAGGGAACATAGCGGTTTAAATGAATTTAGTAGATTTGAAAAATGATGAAAATAATTTAATCTTTTTCAAAGAAGATTTATATTATACAAATTGTGAATTTACAAACTTGAATTAAATTATAATAGAGATTATTCACTTTGTAATTCTACTGAAGCTATTTCCAAATTTTATGATAGACTTGCTATTTGAATGGTTTTTATCATTTAAAATAGTGTAAGACGTTTAATGTATTAATGGCTTTCAAAGCAAACGTTACGTTGTTTTTGTTTAGTTTTATTAAATTGTTATATATTATTTTATTATTGTAAATTAACTCAAGTTATTGTATTTGTATTTATTGCTGAATACAAGGATACAGCCTATTAAAAGTAATTACAGCCTATTACCCATAACGTAATTACAAAATTAAAGTAACAAGATGTACATTAAAACCTGAATAAATGTTCTAACTTAACAAAATATCTATAAACCTAAATGATTTCATTTTCGAATTGGTTAACAAAGCAGAATCCCTCATATTAAAAACAAAAGTTTCAGTTTAACCAAATTTGAGATTAAATATTAATATATTAACAATTAAAGATTTCTAAAACTCGGATATACTTCTTTGGTCAAATTAAATTAAATATAAATAGAGCAAAAAGTTGGATTATAATATGTTTACTATTATTCAATAACAATTTCCACGTGGGGCACTCAATTTATATTGTAATGCAAGATTGTATTAAAGACACGTTACGTAAAATGTTCAATATACTGTAAGTGTTTCGTGCAACCGCTTTTTTAATACAACAGAACTTAGACACGTGGCCAATTGAATTATTTTGTCAAAGACTTTTTCATTGATTCTTTAAGGTAGCAATACCTATTTATAAAATCTTTTTAAAATTATGTAAAATATGCAATCTTGATAATTCTGCATATTTTTTTATAAAGTATAAATCAATAATTATTTGTTAATTAAAAAATTGTATTGGTTGACCTGTTTTATCTTAAAGACATTTCAAATGCATACCGTTGCCAGTTTGTTTTACAGAAATTTCGATATCTTTTATAAATGCTGACCTATGTAAATATTTCTTTCTATTCATAGTTTGTTTTTAATTTATGAGTTTTTTCCTGCTCGTTTTGATGTTTCAATACTATTCCAGGAAACTAAGGCAAAAAATATCGGTATAAGTTGAAAGGTCGGGTTTTTCTTTTGCGAATAACTTAGGAACAATGATTTCTCAGATTTTTACTTTACCAATACAAAAATATAAGTCCTAACATATTTTCGAAAATAATAAAAAAATATTTGAATTAAGTAAAGTGGAACAGATGGAAGATGGACAGTGAATTAAAAAAGATTAAATTTGTAACTTCTTTGTAATTTTTATGTTTCAAAATACATTGTATGAACAATACCACTTTTTAGATATAGTGCAGTATTATATTTGGTTTTAACCACATTTTGTAACAAGACTCAAGCGGGTATTGCTATATATTGACGTAATGCCAAATAGATTATTGTTAATGAGCTTGACATAATGCCGACCATTAGCTGTTGTTTTTTTTAAGTCATACCTCGTTAGTTACTCTTAAATTTACTTCCTAACTTTAATCTAATGTTTACGTTAAATACTGTTGATGCATTCTCCCGTTTGTTGGTATAGTCATATAAATTACCACGTAAAACTCAAATTTCAATATTATCATCTTTCTCATATCATGTCTTAAAGATTACTATAGCGTTAAACCAATCAGAGCAGGATTTTGTCAAGTTACTATTTAATCCCCAACACTCGGCCAATCAGGATGAAGCTAGGGATTCAATCTAACATAACCTAGTTGTGTGAGAGTTGGTGAGTGTGACAGGTAATGAATGTGTGTAACACTTTACCCCTCTGTATACAAAGTTTCCGAAAATTCTTAAAATGTGTAATATTTCGTTCATACGTACTATTTAAAGCAACATTAAAAGGTATCAATAATAGCTAGTCGCCTAGTACAATAACCAAGATGTCTATGTTCTAACCTAACGATTCACAGATCTATATTTTAATTTATATACCTAAACAGCATAACAGCAAACATTAGTTCTAAACCTATGTTGTTGATTAACATAAAAGCAATGTTTAACTCATATACCTTTGTTGCTTGTAACGTCCATCAACAACTTCTATCATTTATTTTACCTACTTACAACCTTTCTGTATTTAACCTTCACCCAGTTATCCTTTTCTCCGCCAGACGTCGACTCCGTACGGTATCTGAAGCCGTAACACTACTTTAGAATGCCATAGCATCCCACAACCGATCAGCTGTTCTTTATCTATTAAGTTGAAATCTCGCTTTGTCATGAGTACGTAGAAAGCGTCGGCCATTAGACCGTTACGAACGAAAACTCTCAGACGCTGGCAAGTGGTCGTAATGTTGCCGAACCTTAAATAATTTGATCGGGGTAACGTGTGTCGCTGAAGAACATGATTTGCTTCTAAACCTTTTGTTTTCGCATACCAGGTACAATATTTCAGCTTTACCTTAATAATTATAAGGTATTACTTGCAAAACTTAATTAGGTTATTTCCACTTTTGCTTCATGTACAACTTCCTAACTCATTTTGTTCAATTTATTAGAGAAACCTATATATTTCTTTTTTACAACAGCCTAAACTTAAATGTAATTCTTACAGCCTAAATTTTAAATGTAAATCTTACAGCCTACAAAAAACTATAAAGCCGATATCATTTTTGTTATTGTTAAAGCCTAAACAGATTTCCACAACAAGCCTAAAGTGTTATGCATCAATTAACTATAACTGTGTAGTATGTCTACAGTGTAACAGATATTGAAAACTTTTAATAAGCTATAAGCAAAATATATGGCTGATATGTAACTAAACGTTAACATTTCTTTTATGTTACCATGTGGCTTACCTAACATGTACAGACAGTGTTATGCAACGTTACGCATGTTATATTAACAATCACCATCCATGTAGCAATTTGCTATTTGTGCTACAAAATTTAATAAATACAGCCAACTCAAAGAACTATCATTTTATGCTTATTTAAATAACTGCAAGTTTTCTAAAAAGGAAATTGTTATCTGTGTTATACAGTTAAACTGGTCCAAGTGCAGGGGATGTTTAATGCAATGAGATAACCTGCTACTACTACTATTAGAAAAGGCCTACCTTGCAACTGAAAAATCGAATGCATAATCTAAATATTTTCTACTGAGTTTTAATTAGAGACAGAAGTTAATTTAAAAAAATGAGAACTATCTGTATTTGTTCTTTTCTTATGTTAAGTGTTAAATAGGCTGGATTTTTGAAAATAATTTTGCACATGTGTACTATTTAGGATATGTTAGTATTAAATAAATTGGGAGGAGCAAGCTAGCACATTTCGGACTTCAGCCCTAAGGGCTACACATTAGAAATTTTACACCTTTTTTTATATATATAGAGAGACGTCTCATAATTAATTTTGTCTATTTATTTAATTATATAATTACCTTTTAGAGTTGGCCAACGACAAATATATATATTTTTTTTCTTAAAACAAATCCATGGTATTTCATGTTAAAACTTTGTAACTTGTAAATCTTTTTTGTATAATTTCTGTAATTATTATTAAAAGGGAGGGTTTTTTGAATTTTATTTTTGGGAAGGGTTTTTAAATTAAATTTAATAAAATATATATGTTTTCTTTTTTTAATCTCAATCTTTTTGTATTAAGGGCATGTTAATTATCTTTTTGTATTAAGGGCTTATAAACTTTTATTTAACTTGGTTAATAAACCTAAAATTATACATATTTCTATGGTTTATTGAGGTAACCTTAGGTATCCTGTGCATTGTAAGAGATAAGCTGAAATATTCCTACTTTTGGTGATATTTAAATTCTAAGGTAAGTCTTGAACAGTACCAATCTATGTGGCCCAGTATCGTTTCCGTTCCCTTAATTATTCTTTTTGTAAGATTGGTACATGCTTACTAACATAACTTGTATAAACATATTTATAGAAATATACGTATGTTGTTAACTAACCAAACCACAGAGCAAACATTAACCTAGAAGCCTATGCTTATTTTTTTTTATAACATAATGTACGAGTAAAATATTAACTTAGGAGCCTAAGCCAATGTTAAGGCTAAACATCCCAGGATTAGTTCCAAATTTTGCCACCACGGAGCAGCACCAAAATGGAGCCATTTTGTATTGGTGTTTATTGGTGGAATTTTCGTCCGATGGTCATTTGCAAAACTGATTTGTGAATGGAATAAGATTAGAATTCACGCCAATGAAGCTAAATTTTAATTAAGTTGCTGGTTTAAAAAATAATAATAAAATAATTGTGTTACAAAACGAAAAATGCAAATCGCAGGTAGTCATTTTGAAGACAATAATTTTTAATTAATTTTACACTTTTAATTTTTAAAATCGCCTTGCTGGTTTAGTCGGTATCGTTGTTTATACATTCCGATACGACCATTTGACCGAGTTAATATCTGAAAACGGCAAAATTCTTTTAAAATTTGTATTTACAAAATGACTACCTGCGATTTAAACAAAATATTACAGCAAAAAAAATTCTGTATAAAACTTTTTTATAAATAATTTTTTAAAAAAAACATTACAATAGCGTGAATTTTTTATTCATATCATTTACAAAATAACTTACAAAACAAAAATCGGTTAATAATTACGGAAATTATTCGTAGTACAAATTTGCCGCAGAGGTGCTGCCATCTATCGGGCCAAAAACACAACTTTTTCAGGGATGTTTAGCCTTAAGATGACGACAACGATGGCGACGGCTACAAAAAAGTTGACAACGACAGCTAGGCCTTTGTTGTTAACTAACCAAACCTAAACAACAAATAATAACTAAGAAGACCAGTAGCAGGTTGTTACCTAATCTAGAATAAAGAAACATTACTTGATTCCGAAGGCCTAATTTGTTCTATCCTTACCTAAACAGCATACAAAAACCAAGAAGCCTTGGCCTATGTTTATAACCAACTTAACAAATCCTAGGTATTTGTTTAAACTAACCATACCAAAACAGCAAACATTCAAATAGAAGTCCATGCCTGCTTATAAACAATGAATACAGAAACTATAAGAAGCGCAATCCCCATGTTAAAAAATTCAGCCCAGTTTTATTTGAATTTGACGAGGTTGCCACGGCGTTCACTAGGTGGCGGAAGCGCCACTGTCGCCGCCGTGCCTGTGCTAGAGAGAGACAGAGAATGGCACTCAGAGAGAATGAACGCGTTGGCTCAGCTGCTACTAGGGAAATACACAATTTCTCTCTTCCTTGTCCAAGGCAACGAGTTTTCATTTGCTTGTAGCTATAATATTTTAAGTATATATAATATAATTTAAATTTTTCCGGCTAATAAATTAATGTATAACTACCCATAAAACATTAATCACAACATTATTTTCAAAATGCAAATGAAAATTATAAGAATATTGGTAAAAGTACTGTCAACATAATTATTATAATAATAATTTTGAAAATACACCATCATACATGAGAATAAAACTTTAATAAATTGTTTTCTGAAATTAATAAAATATAATTTTAAAAACAAGTTATAAATTATCTTTTTAAAAAAGTTTTTATTCTGTTGAAGAGTATTTACATTATTGATGAGTTATCTGAATCCTACTAATATTATAAAAATGTGAAAGTTTGTATGTTTGTTTGTTGTTTGTTTGTTTGACTGAATGGTACTGGATGGATTTGAATGAAATTTGGCACACATATAGATCATGACCTGGAATGAGACATAGGCTATAAATCATTTTGACTTAAGGGTTGAAACAACCCCTAAAACAATAAATATTTATTATTATACATCCATTAAGACTGGAAAGATGGAATTTGGTACATTTATTTCTTACAAGGTACATATAAAATGTAAACTATATTTGCATTTTACACTGTGCTGCTAAGGGGTGAAATTGTAATAACAACCCCTGAAACAATACAAATTAATTTTTATACTTCCCATAAAGCTAGAGAGCTGGAAATTGGTACATTCATTTCTTAAAAGATATATATATAAAGTAAACCATATTTGTATTTTTCAGTGTGCTGCTAAGGGGTGAAAATGTAACAACAACCCCTAAAACAATACGAAATAATTAATTATTATACTTCCAATAAAGCTAGAGAACTGGAAATTGGTAAATTATTTCTTACAATACATTTATACAATGTGAACCATATTTCCTTTTATTCACGTGCTTCTTAGAGGTGAAAATGAGATAACAACCCCTAAAATAAATACAAATTAATTATTATACTTCCCATAAAGCTAGAGAGCTGGTA
>JAGFPH010002975.1:10908-29739 GCA_018207615.1 Philaenus spumarius | reverse complement strand
TATTCTCCATATACATTGCGCTTCTTATAGTTTCTGTATTCATTGTTATAAATAAATATTGAGCTTGACTTGTAAGAAGATATACTTGATAGAATAAGCTTAAAACACAAAATACACAACTAATACGTTTAACTCATTTATGTTACTTAAATGTTTTGCACAGTTTTCACAAATTCATAAATGTTTAATGTTCATTGTTTTGGTGTCCAAGCCACTGTCTAATAATATATAGTAATAAAATAAGCCACATGACGGAATATAAGAAAAGATAATATATTATTTTATTACTATATATCATAAATGTTCTTTACAGCAATTGAAGAAGAAGGTGTAAGTTCCTGGAGGCATGGCACTAACCATTTGGAAATTAGATAGGTTTGAAATTAGTTAACTCCAGATACAATAGGCTGCATCTTCTTCCCTTCTTTGTGTATTTTTGGCAAGCAATATAACCTATTCACTAAACTGTTACAGTTTTTCAAAATGTCACTAGGGCCTAGTGAATATTTGGTGTCGTTTGACGTAGTGTCTCTTTATCCGAACGTTCCAGTGACTGAAACTAAAGAAATGATCAAAGAATGGTTAGTGTGTAACATTTTAAGTGATAGTGAAGTTCATGATTTCTATTATTCATAAATTTGTGCATGTGTCAAGACAGTTTCCAATTTAATAACAAGTTTCATGTACAAGATGAAAACACCGCTATGGGAAACCCCCTGTATAGTTTTATTGCTAACTTTATTATAAGTTCGTTCGAAATAAACGCTAAAAAATCTATGAAGTACTTTCCGCGAGTGTAGGTCCGTTATGTGGACGAAAATGAAAATCTTGAAACATTTTGTGATATAATTAATGGATTTTACCCGACCATAAAGTTTACTACAGAAATTGAAAGAGACCTGCCGTTTTTATATGTCAATGTGTATAGGAAAAACAGTGAAATGTCGTTTAGTGTATATAAAAAACCCACACATACAGACAGTTATATAACTGAAGATTCACACCATTCACCGGCAAATAAAAGAGCTGCTTTTACGTCAATGGTTAATTTGCCATTGAAAAGAGCTGCTTAGATTGGTTCATTTGCCGTTATCTAAGGAAAACTACGAGAAAGAATTGAAATAGTGCTGCGATATTTAATGGTTATTCTCAAGAATGAATAAAAAACATAGTGAAGAAAATTAAACTCATGAAAATTAAGGAATCGAGATCTACTCTGGAAAGCAACAAACTCTAACAACGAAGGGTCAAATCAACGTTTGCTCCACCAATGTCTCATAATGTTAAAAAATCGATATCTAAATATGCAAATTTAAATGTAGCTATGTCAGCTGAGAGTAATATTGGTAAAATTTTAGGAAATCTTAAAGATAAAATTCAAGAACTGGACAAATCTGGAATTTATTGTATAAACTGTGGAATGTTTCGGAAGAAATAAGTATATAAGCCAAACCGAAAGATGTATGAAAACAAGAATTGAAGAACATTATTTTTCTCATATAAAGTAAAATAGGCCAAATAAATCTGCTATGGCTAAACATTGTTTATATGAGAACCATCATTTAAAAATAGAAAACTCTGAATTATTGAAAAATGTAACTAAACTTAGCACAATAGATGCTTGGGAAACTTTTTCTATTAACAAACATAGTACAATAATTGTAAATAATTAATTAGGACCCATACAAAATTGTATATTAATATATAAAAATAATGTATTGTATGAGATTATTATTAGGTTAGTAACTTCTTGCTTAGTTAGATAGTTAATGTGAGGCTAGTTATAATAAAGCAAGGCAATTGGTAACGCCCCATTACTGTAACGTAGTCTTAAGCCACGCCCCTTTGAATCCTGTGTAAATACGGGACATGAAACACTGTTAGATTATTTATAGTTCGGCTATTGTAGCTCGTGCGTCACTGACACTGAAGATGGCGACCTTGTCGTTGAAACACGTTTGAGCTAATAAACGTATTAGTTGTGAGATTTTGTGTTCTAAGTTTGTTCTATCAAGTAACGTACGTTCATCCAACTATTATACTGTAGACTAAGCTGTTTCAACTACCTACAGCGCATTCTTCAAATCTTACCCTAAGATGGTGTAATGTTGTGCTACGTGGTTGGTTGCTACGCATTCGCGGATGGGTATGGATAAGTGATTGGAAGAAAGGATGTGGTACCATGGCAATAGGACTTTATTAGGATAACTCCCTAGATAAAAGTTAGAGTAATAACAACAAGTTCATAAAAACTCTAACTTTATTATCCAATAAAAAATATATATTCTAAGTATAACAAATTTGTATTACATTTTAATACATTGATAAAAAAAAAGTATTTGTCTATTCTCACTAGGTCTAACCTTAATTATATCCAATTTAATCTTTATCTTATAATTTAAGTCTACATTAACGTTTTCTAATTCGTTTTCGAATCAGTAATTAGAACAATACAATATAGTGTTAAAACTGTAAAATAATTAGAGTTCTATGTCTGTAGAGTTCTTTTTGTATACCACAAATAATCAATTATGTTCCTTCTTCCGATTTTGTCTAATGTACTACAGTTATTAAACTTTATTTTATCATTTGTAGTTTGAATAAGAGCATTATTAACTCGATCTACAACGAATTAATTATATTACATGTTTTCCTCAAAGGTAACTTCAATGAATCAACTTTCTTAAAGCAGTAAATTAGTTTTAAATAATGAAGACAACTCTTTACTAGGTGAATAAACAACATTTAACTGATTCCCTTCCTTTGTTACCAATGTTTCAGTTATGAATGCGTCCTTATTTAACTCGAATTTATTATTGTTTAGTTGTAAAAACACATTTTTATAGAAACATTTTAAATTCGTGTTATTGTTTTCTGCAAGAACCCCCACATAGCTAAAAGAATATTTAGTGTTGACCACAAATGCGTAAATTGCATAGGGTCCTGTTGTCAAATTCTTGAACCTTCGTATAGAATGTGTTTTAATATCATTCTTTGTTTCTCTAATTGTATTTTCCATTCTAAACCGATTCTTATACTCTTCATTTATCGACAGTGTCTTTTCTGTGTAGTTCAGCCTTCGTTTCATGGCATCCACAACTTCCATCTCTAGCTTGCGTTTTCTACCACTTACAACATACTACGTGCATAAAGGGGTCATTTACTTTATACGGGAAGGGTACAGTTTGTTAGTCATGTTGGCCGGTTTTCTTAACACAAATGGAAGAATATTGGTTGTGTCGCTCAGGCTCGTTTCTGCGATGCTTACTTCTTTTGGCATTGTAGAAAATACATTCCTAGATTCTTTAAAGTAAGTACTGTCGGTTTTAAGAGAACTTATTAGTTTTTTATTCTGCGACGGGTTATGTTTCATCTTAAGTTGTACTCAAGTGAGTTTTCTCTTTGTTTTGTTCCCTCAATCTACGTACTGCAAGAAGTCGCTAAACATCAGGCAACAGCCGTTTTGCAATTAGATCCATAATTTATCGCTCAGAACCTAATAGAATGGCTCATCTTGGAAGTACGTTAAACTATTTCTCAGTATAGCTTGGCAGTCTTCTATCGGATTTAATGCACCAACAACATCATTGCTATTTAGTTTTTTGTCAGTTGTACATTGTTGCCTCCAATCTTGTTACACCATGATTTTTAGTCAAATTAGAACAAATTTTTCCTTTAATAGAACATCTGGACACTTGACAAAATCTATAATATGATTTCCCATCACCTTGTTAACTTCAGGGCACGTTATCAGACCAAACATGAATAAAATAGCTTAATGGTGAAATTTTCATTGCTAATGTTTTAAACGTAAGACTTGGTTGGATAAAAAATTAATACAAAACCAATAAATTTAATTTACAAATAAATTAAATTTCAATTAAGGTTAGGTTTTAACCTATTGTTAGTTCTGCAATCTGTGCTGTCACATATTGTTTACTTTAACAACGACTAGATGTCTATTGGATGCTAAACACGCAACTTGTTAAATATTTTAAACGTAAGACTTGGTTGGATAAAAAATGAATACAAAACCAATTAATTTAATTTACAAATAAATTAAATTTCAATTAAGGTTAGGTTTTAACCTATTGTTAGTTCTGGAGTCTGTGCTGCCACATATTGTTTACTTTACAACTACTAGAGGTATATTGAATGCTAAACAAGCAAGTTGTTAAATGTTTTAAATATACAGCAAAAACCCCAAAAATATACAGTTGTGCAAAATGTTATTAAATTAATGCATTATATATATTATTTTATTTAATGATGTTAACACTGATGATACACTATGACAATTCATATATCTGACCTTGAGATTTGGGTATATAGCATTATATTTAAGGGTGTTAAATAAACTATGTACCTCATCTAACCAAGTGATTAGTTTATTACAAGTAGAGAATAGTACAAATTATAAATTATTAAAATATGTCAAATATACATATAAATCGTAATAATTTACTAAATTTGACGTTTTAGTTGTTCTTAAATAATTGCTATAAACTAATAAATTTATGTATGTGCAAAATGCATTACAGTAAAATCCTAATCTATATATATAAAAATGAATGCTGTTCGTTAGTCTCGCTAAAACTCGAGAACGGCTGGACCGATTTGGCTATTTTTGGTCTTAAAATGTTTGTAGTAGTTCATAGAAGGTTTATACGTAAAGAAAAGTTTGAAAAGTTTCCCGAAAAATTTTCAAATTTGGAAGAAACTGAACAGCATTTATTGTATGAACTCAAAACCATAGCTCACAAAAACAGCTGTTCGTATAAAAAGCTTTTGTTTGTTTACATGTATTACCATAGCAACATTACTTAGCAAATTTATAATGACTTTAATAGTCTTCAAAACCAAGCTTTTTAAGGTTAGATTGAAAAACTACAAACAAACACAAATAAAAATGCTTACAGAATTTTAATTCAATTCAAACATTGGTTAGGCCTATTAAATATCTATATAGGCCTACTTAGAGATATGCTGCTTAAAATATTGTTTATATAAAATATATCATAACTATGAAGTTTTTAATACTTTTCAAAACATATTTTCGCTATCAATAATAACAAACAAATTATTTGACACCATGCATAGGCTAACCATAAACATACACGAGTTTAAACATATTTTATTGACAACTAAACAAACCATCTGAATTAAACTAAATGCCATTCAAATATCACATTCGTAGCTTTATTTTGATATATACTGTATATTGTATATTTAAATACTAAACAATATAATATCTTATACGAATTAGGCCTATACATTTAAAATTACAAAGTCTATTTGAACCAGTTTGTTACATCCTAAATTAACGCGGATGTTACATAGTGATTCAAATATCTTTTCTACGACCCCCAGCTAATTTAAACCCTCGCTAAGAAAGGGTTGAAAGAAATTCGAAATTTTAGGGTGGTTTGGGGAGGGGGTCAAAGTTACTAAAAATCCCTATAAGAACGAATTGGAATGAAATTTGGTACGTAGCTTCCTCTAAGGCCGTAGGTGCTCGCAACATTGTCAATGAAATTAAGTGAAAGTCAAACTTAGTAAAAACTATAAATTAAAACGATATATTTAAAGCTTTTTCATGTTAGATAGTAGTTTACAGGAATACAATTTTCAGTGCTTTCCTAAATAGCGTAGACTTTTTTTCATGACCACAGTAGGATACGCACGGGTATTCAACGAACACTACTTAAAAAGAATTACAATTATGTCAAAAAGACTGAAAATACTAACAACCACGGGCAACGCCGTACGGGTCAGCTAGTCATTAATAAAATAATAGGTTTGTATTAATTAAAATATGTCCCAATATTAGTCAAAGAATTATTAGGCAAGTGAAACACTGTATGTATTACATGGAGGTTTCCATTATTATATTATCAAACCCTTTACAGGGAAAAACTATTACACATAATAAGGTAAGTACCATACGCCGAATTACTATTAACTATGTTAATGAAAGTATACAAGTTAATATTCAACTCACTTTCAGTAAACATTGTTATCAAGCGGAAACGAAGGTAGACGATGCTTGGACAAATATATGGACTCCAGTAAAAGTTAACAAAACCAATCCGTTTAGTCGATTTGCTGTGTTTGACATTTCAGTAATTAATTTTTCCAAGTACATTGAGAGTGAGTAGAATTCTGATTAATTTGATATCTCAACTTGAGTCCAACGTTTAAAATACTCAGTTATCTTTACGTGATGGCCTGGTTTTGTCTTCCTTTGAGTTAATTTTCACTTTCCCAGTTAAAAATTTCTAATCGACCAAATTCGAGTTTGTATTCTAGAGTATTTGTTGCATTTCATTCATACTTGACAAGTTTATGTAATATGTCATTTCTAAACAAAGAATTAAAGCACTAAATTAATGTTTACTATCTTAGATTACTGTATAACCTGACGTCATTTAAAGCACAGACGACCGTTTCAAATATTGAATTAAGCCATTCTCAAATAGGAATGAATTGACGTTAAATAATAAAATCGAGAAAGTATCATTTAGTCAGCAAGATCAGAGCATTTAATTCGAAATTGCACTGTCGAAAGTTAGTACATAAATTGCCTTTTTTTCTGAGTGG
Source organism: Philaenus spumarius (assembly GCA_018207615.1). Taxonomy (NCBI): domain Eukaryota; kingdom Metazoa; phylum Arthropoda; class Insecta; order Hemiptera; family Aphrophoridae; genus Philaenus; species Philaenus spumarius. Next base: position 23,139 of record JAGFPH010002975.1, on the reverse strand, counting down.
AGGCGATGATCAGTGAGATACATTATTAGGTAGCGTTTGTATTTGGTGTAAGGTTGCAACTGTGAAAAGTGAGCACATATTCCTAGCAAATGGGTTGGTAACTGCGATGGGCAATGTGGGATTATTAGTGTTTAATCGTCTATTATTTGTACATTATCTAAAATGCAACACTGAAATAAAGATATATATATATATACTTTTGAGCAATGCACTTTCGATAGAGGCATATTATTTACTAAGTAAATAAGTTGAATACTCACCCACAGAATCAAATTACCTTATTTTTATTTCGTTCACTGCTGATTTCTTATTCATTGAACCATATAATGCAATCATTAAAATTAGGAGTTTTGGAAGTAATATTTTATTAATACCTAACTATAGATTAACAGGATTGTTTATATGCCACTGACCTTCATACAATATTCACTCTTACGATAAATTTATCCTTCGTATTACAGTTATTTATATACACATTTTGTAATACGTTAAAATAGCGTACATAGTGAAACAGTTTCGTTGAGAAAGCAAAAACAATCAAGGATAATAGTATAAATAACATTTCATGTTCATAATGCCAAGACCAGTTTCACAGTAACAAAGCCCGGCATTCAGAACAAACCTTGAGCATGCTTATCTTGTTAAAATACCTGTACAGACAGGAAATTTCAAAACTATAGAATCCTATTTTCATAAAATGTATAATTATTATTTTATTAGTATATTATTAGTTTGTATAGAACTGAGCATTAAATATTGTAAAAAAAGGATCAGTACAATATACTCCCTGATTAGTACTTATACTTCAAAAATTGAAAGAAAATGTTGAAGTTGGAATTTTTAAAATCTAAAATTAAATGAAACTTCAAATATCAATGTATAAAAGTAAGTAATCAACTATGAGTGCAATATGAATTAAACGAATAAAATTAATACAAATTTTAAATTTACAAATATTTCTGGGAGTAGGCCTACATAACGTATAAAAGTAATTCTTGTAGAGTTGAATAAAAATTAAGACATCGATATATTTTAAAATGTAATGTCTTTAATGTATTACACTCCTGCTAACACAAATTTAAGAGAAATTTAAGGAAAATTGGACAAATAGTTTTAAAAATATTTTAATCAATAGAATAAATACAAATAAATTTAAAAATCACATATATTATTTCTCAAGGCCATTTTTTTGTCGGTACGCCATAACTTCCTTAATACATCATCAAATTACATGAATGAGGCATCATTTTAAAGATTTCCCTAACCGCTACACCGGAAAAATATACAAAATACAATTATACGGAAAAAATACAAAAAAAAAAAGAAAAAAAGAATCCGAAAGTAACAGTGATGTAAGATCAAGTAAGTTGTAGGGATATTTTCCTGGCTTTGGCAACACTGATGATAACAATACCCAGCTGGAGAGCTGCCGTTACGCCACTACATTGCTATTTTTAATTAATTGTAAGTTTGGTTATAAACAGCATTGTGGATACACCTATTTGTTCTTGTTTACCTTCTGCAAGTTGGTAACGCACTATACGATACTAAATATACGGTGTGTACTTTAATTAAGTGGGATTCAAGTAAGTTAGAATGCGAATGCTTCGCACGGGTCAGCTAGTATAAATTTAAGAAATTTAATGAAATTATATAGTTATTAATTGCAAAAGGCTTAAGTTTGAAAAAGTACAAATCCAGATATTGATCCACATTTTAATAAGGAGGAATGGGTTTCAAACGCAATATAAAACGATAAATTCAGAAATGCCTAAAAGAAAACTAAGAGTCGGAAGAAGAAAGAGTTAAACATTCTTAATAAGACAACACTAAGCGAAAAACAAATTCATAAATATTAAAGGTCTATTCATTTTTTTTTAACTGTGTTATTTCGGGAATAGTGTGGCATACGAAAACTATTTGAGTTATAAACGAATATGGAAGAAACAAGAAAATATAATTCGAAAATAAAAAGGAAATCAATCCAGTGGCTCACAAGGTATGAGAGTTGAAGAAAATAAATACAGTAGTACAAAATAAATAAAATACAAATTATGCAGGTGAGAGATAATAGAAATTTGTCGAGCCAAGAAGGCAAATACATGTGACGTTAAGGAGAGTAGACACGCTTTTACAAAGGAAAAATTATTGTGAGAGATATATTTAATAATTAATTTAGAATAGTAAATGGTCAAAAATAGTTTGAAAACAATAAAGGTTGATTATTAAAGGTATACTCTATAAACCTATATTAAAGGTATACTCTAAAGGCCTAATATATGTGAAAACTGAAGGTCAAAAGTAAATAAAAATGTATAAGGATTAAAAATCACCGAGTTTAAGTTGGTACTATTGAATAGCTCAAAGTTGTGGGAGCAACAAAGTGAAATTTAAATGGTTCTTCCTACATCGACCCTCGAACAGTGCAAGCGTTTGTTTTAACAGTCTAGATAATTACCAATACAACTTTTTACTTAAACCATTAAAACGTACAAACTTTTAAATTACTTAAAAAGAATTGATTTAGAGTTAAAATTATAGTAATGATCTTCATCAAAATTATATTAATTAATAATCATTAGAAATTACACAACTACAACTCTATACATAAGGAGCAACTTTAAATTAATTCATCCAGGACAACATTCCGAAGGACATCACTTGACCAAGGATAAGGTCCTCATTTTGTAAAAGCTACAAAATACTTCTTTTAACGTTTTTTTATAATTTTGATAAAATTCCATTATTGTAATTAAAATTAAATTTAGCAAAACGTAAGTATAAATCACTGCTTGTTGACCGAGCGTAAGCGAGGTGTCCGTTTTAACTCGACCGCTCGGCATTTCGTCTGTCTGTCTATCTCACGATTACGGCCAAACGCCTTGACCGATTTTGATGATTTTTTTGCATGAATGTTCCTTATTCCTAGACCGAGCCATGTATATATACGGTTTTTTTTATTTTTTATTTTAACCCCTTAAATGAAATAAAAATGGCGGCCGGACCGTTTCTCTCAGTGTAAGCTTTTTCCAAAGCCAGTTTGTGGCTTAACCGTAAGTCGAATTTAAAAAACTAATAACATTTTGCTAGAAGCAAATTAAATTTTAAACAAAATTGTATTCTTTATTTTATTCCGTATCTCTAACGGTAAGCTCACAAAATGGCCGTAAACTTTGAATTTGTTAAAAATCGTCCAAGTTTTTGTATTTCAACCAGGTTTTAACCGTTTATTCTAAACCAATTCAAAAGTGTTTCATAGCGTTTTTGTAGATAAAGGTTTAAAAAATTCATATATGCCAGTAAAAAAATTATTGAAGTAAAATTAAGAAAGTTATTAGCTCAAGAAACAATCACGTTCAGTAACGAAAGGAAAATGTTTAACTTTAGGCCTACATAAAAAGTAGAAAAAAATATTGTAATTTTTTTCATAAATGTAAACATGTTTCGTAATTTAGTTCTAAATAGAATTGTATAAAAATATTTATCAATTTAAAATTTCTTATATAGAAAACACCAGTTTTTATGTTCCTACTACAAGACTGATAACAAAACTAGGCCTGTTTTGAATAGTAATTTAGGAATATATCATTTGCCCAAAAATGGCATATTATTATAAGAAAGTGTAGAGGATAAATCAAAGAATTGAACTGTATACCTGTAAATTATCATTGTAAATTTCATAAAAGTATTTGACTTAGCTTTACTTGAATTACAAAATGAGATGAAACAAATGAAACCGCTCGACGATAAAGGACATACAAAAAATGACCGTAGGACACCGTGGGAAGTGTTGGTACATGGGTTGAGATCACTATCACGACGTTTTAACATCGTTTGTTTTCATTATTTCTAATATTGGAATATGATATGGAACTTAAGTTAACTTATGATACATGGTTAAGTATGAGTTATTTAAGTATATAAATATTTAATTTTATGTTGTCCCTCTATAACGCGATATTTTTAGATATCTTACGCATTATTAACCTAAATAAAACACACTGCCTCTAAAAGAAAATCTTAAGCAGTTAAAGCTCAAGAAAAGAAATAAAAACTAGAACTAGAAATCCCGGAATCGCGGGAATTGTAAATAATGTTTCACTGGCTAAACCTTGTGCTTACTTCCTTACTGGCACACTATTTTTAACCTAAGCTCAAAACCACATTTGTTATTTCAACGAGCGAGGTCTACTGTTCACAGAACTACTATTAGGCCTATTGTAATAGGGTTAAAATATAAACAAAATTTCATTCAACTGCAAGAAGAATTATTCAATTTGCACTTCCAGTTTTATAAAACCTGTTTTACCAATTTATGTATACATTTGTGTTTTTCAACTATAATTTAATTTTAAATTGTTTAATAAGTTTTATAAACTTTTAGTGGAAATTGGTTAATTTTAATATTATTTATATTCACAATAAATACCATAATGGAATTCAAAAAACGGCTGTTCCAAACTTCACACCCCAAAGAGTAAACTCAGATTGAATTACAATTGTAAAATCAGAAATAACTAAACAAACAGTTGGAAACATTTTTCCTTGTGCAGTAAGACAGGTTCACATTTTCATAAAACTGAGTAAGCATGTTTCAACAAGTATGCATACTACAAACTAACATTTGAATGTGCGCTATGTATATACTTGATACATAGTCAACTGTCTCTCAAAACTTTAATCTAAAGCAAAAACACGAAAGAAGTTATATATTTCAATTAACAAAATCTATAAACATTAGGCATTGTATAAATTCTTTGTTGGAATATTGCTGTTTTTAATTGAACAATTATATAAAAAAACAGTCTATAAATACAGTTCTTTCATTAAACAAACAAAAATGGCATTATTGCAAGAAATTCTATTTTAGTTAAGTGTAATAAGAAGAAAAAGCTGCAAAACGTAAACGCAAAGTAAAACAAAAATGTAACATAACACGTGTCCTATCTCATTCCGTTTTCGGTCTGTCTGTCTGTATGTGATTTTTACAAGATACTTAATATTTTTGTAAGTAGAAAAGATATTGATCTCAAACTTTGTACACATATTTGATGCATAAACTTTGATCACTGTACGAAAAATTAGAACATTATTTTAAATATTTTGAAAATGGCGGCCGTTTAGAATTTTTAATGTCAAATATCTCAAAAACAGCTAACTTTAGAAAAAAATGCCAAAAGACCAAAAGATTACTTTTTCTGCGATACAGAACAAATATCGATGATCATACAATAAATTAAAAATTATTCCTTATGTCAGAGCATTTTTTTTACTTTTTAAAATAGCTTGTTGTCGGTTTCTCCTTGGGAACAGTAAAATACAGAAAGAATCAATACATTCTATCGAGCAAAGTTAAATAATTAATGGATTGTTAACTACTCGTGTCCATAAATGGAAATAAAATGATTAATATAATAAAGGAAATACATGACAATGGGTAGTAGAAGGGTAATTTTGTATTTCTCCTTACAAACAATAGAACAGTTTGCTATTTAATTTAACATAAACAAAACATGAATAGTACAAACTCGGTGCCAATAGAGCAAACAGTGTTGTACAGCCAAGAATTGATTGGAACATTTTAATTGGAACATTTTAAATTGTATTTTCTTCTGTCCTTTGTTAATCATATGAAAAACGTATTGCTTTGATCAGTTTCATGGTGTTCTATTTCAATTTTACTTTATGCGCCAGTTACAAACGAGTGCGTTTTGCAAGTACTACAGTATAAAGAATATTTGTGGAGTACAAATACATATTTGTTTATGTAGCACAACATAATTGAGCATTACTAGAAAAACGAAACAAGTAATCTAGGTCTTTATTAAATTAGTAGTATTGCAGTGATTGGTTAGTATGATATCAATTTTTAAATGGTTAAATAACTTATATATGTTACTTATGCACAAATATGTTTGAAAGCAAACATTTTGAAGTGGTAACTTCTATTGGCCCGTTGGGCACTTTCGCTTGACTATGTTTCTGAAATCTCGAGTCACGCAAACTTTTTGCGTAGACACAAGTCGGAGCGTGAAGAGGGAATAGGCGATACATAGTATATATAGACAAGTAAGCTCGAGGAGAGGGAATAGACAATACATAGTATATAATAACACGTCATTATAATTATTATAATACTAATATATTATAATAATATTATATTATAATAAGTATGCGAAAAATAGTGAACATTAAAATGTAAGTATTAGGCCTATTTATTTAGTGACTAATGATTTTGAGTGAGGTATAGTGTATGCATTCTACATAGAATTCGAAGAATAATTCAATATGTAAGGGATAATTATAATAATAATTATTATATTTGTGCGTTTTAAGTTTTTTAAAGAAGATTGAATTTTGTCTAACTGAAGTAAGTTTAGACAAAATTTTACATTGGTACATTTTGACAAAGTAATATTTTACATTGTTTTATTTTACTGTAACTTATTATTACTTACATAAATATAAAATTTAGCTTCATATTACAACAATGGAGGTCATACACGTTTATGGAGTATCTATCTATTCCTCACAGAGTAGTTTCTTCTAGGCCAGTTGGAGAATGCTTATTCTACTCTTTGACTTTAATTGTACATGACACGATTCACTGGGGTTTGAGGTGACGACCAGAGTTGTTAGTCATGTTTCAAACAATTGGAGGAGGTTCAAACCATATACTTTAAAAGTATAACAGGAGATATTTATTCAACAAAAATGAATATATCGCGGATATGAGCAAACCAGTAACTAAATTCAAGCAGCATCCGAAATATTTTTTTATGAATTTCAGGTGTACAGAGATGGTTATTTGTTGTGAGAGAGTTTTGGCGAACCGATGGAAGGAGTAGGGAGGCTAAGGTTTACTGGGGAACTGACGAGAGACCACTTTGATGTTCTCATTCCTCTCACACCTTCTTTACCTGACAACTCAATGGATATAGCTGTGGAGAAAATACATTCAGCTTCCCAATCCCAGGTTTCAGACGACGGTCTCCAAATTTCTTAACTTCCAACCTTATCAAAACAGTGTACATCATCATCAAAAAACGGGGGAAAAAGAGACGAAAGCGTTTTTCTAATACAAATCACGTAAAAGCACATAGGCAATGGGTAAAAAACCCACTGTCACAAAATACACACAGAATCAGCTAAAATACTTTAAGATGTAACATTTGCTGTAGGTAATCCTATTATTGCAATAGCGAACATTATCCTGTCAGCTAATAGCATATATAGACAAGTAAGTGCATAGAAAGGGAATAGAAGATACATAATATATTATAATACGTTATTATAATATTATTATATTGTAATTATTACCGGTATTATAATAATTATCCCTTACATATTGCATATTCTTAGAATTCTATGTAGCGTGCACTAATACCTCACTCAAAATCATTAGTCACTAAATAAATACTGCTCACATTATAATGATCACTATTTTTCGCATCCTTATTATAGTAATAATATTATTATTACATAATAATATTACAATTATAATAATATTACTATATTATAATTATTATACTATAATATTATAAATATGTAATTTCAAAATATGATATAATATTTTTTAACAATATATTGACTTGTGTAATTAGTTGACCTTTATTCTCCTCTAATATTATTACTAATAAAAATATAAATCGGTCATAGAAGTTATCACTTCCAACCTGTGGTGTTAAGCACACCCAATGCTTTTTTTTTTTTTTTTTTTTTTTTTTTTAAACCCCCCTTTTTTTTTTTTTTTTTTTTTTTTTTTTGTTAACAGACATTTTCGTTATTTTTGGTTGTTTGTTTATTAGTACAAGATTACCGGTAGTGATAACTAAGTTTAAAAGGCTGGCCAGATCAAATATAACTATTGACTTCAGATATTTACAACAAATAATTCTTGATGAAGTATTTAGCTAACATATTGATATTCTTTATATTAAGGTTGCAAAGCCACTATCATGAGATTGTAGATTTATGAATAGTTTCATAAATAATGGATGGACATATAGAGTACAAAATATTTCTCAACCTAAAATCGATAAGACTTTAAACATATATTAAAGTGCAGTCATTGAAGCGTTATTGCTCAGAATTTTTTTACTGTGAACCGATTTGCATGAAATTTTGGAATTAGGCTCATCTTACCCTTAACTTCAAAAGTGAAAATGATCTGAACTCCGCACCCACCCCTGGGGGTGGTTGCCACCCATTCTCGGTTATGTAAATTTTGTTTTTCAAAATAACCTCAGATATCGATAGAAGGCCTAATTTTAAGCAAAAAATCTTCTATAAAGTTTTTCAAAAAACCCAATACTTTTCAAGTTATTGGCAATTGAAAATTCGGAATTTTGTCACGTTTTTCATCGGGTTTTTGCAAATATCTCCAAAAATATGCATTTTAACGAAAATTTTATAATGAACAAAATTGTAGCAGGTAGAAAATTGAACAAATTGGTTTTTATAAAGTGTTCTAAGTGCAATATTAAGCGAGATATTAAAGATCAAATCCGATTTTTATTTTGTCTGAAATTTAATCGATGTGTTCAATGCCATCTAGCGGCGAGCAGATACATATTATGCATTCTAATAAATGAGGGTTTTGTAGTGCTTGAAATAAGCTTTGAAATGAGCACTGTTAAAAGTCTTTTGCACGTAAAATAAGTGAGCTGTATTGCAAATAAGAAGAACATCTAATGTTTTTTTCTTTTAAATCAATAGGTTTCATAAGTGCCATTTCCATCAAAATTAAAATTATTTCTATTCCGTCTAGAATTAACTTTAATATAAAGATTTTGATGGATTCTAGCAGTTTGGCTGCTTTAGGACACATATTTTTCAAAAAATCACGATTTTAAGAAAAAAAATTTTCGAATTTTTAAAAAAAACCACCTTCTTCTCATAATATCTCAAAAATGATAAAAGATACGTACAAAAGTATAATAATGAAAAATGTAGGTTTTTTCTGACAAAAAAATTTTATTTTTTTTTTCTGTCACACAAAAATTTACGGAGATATTATTGTTTAAAGAGCGCGCGGCAGCGCAATCACAGTCTCTCTTGAGCCCTTTGACCCTTCACCGTTTTAAAATAAAAGATTTTTCACTATATATTGTAATGATAAAAGTTGTAGCTCTTTTAATTACCTTTAAAATGTTTTTTTATAAGTTGTGATAACATCAAAATTGAAGGAGTTATGGTCCAAAAACTAGTCGTATTTTTTTCTACTTAGTAAACTGAATATTTCGGAGTGTGAAAATTTGGAGCAAAGTGAAAGTACACAGCAATAGAGACCCAAAACTATTGTCTTATGTATATACATACATATTATGGCACATAAATTTTGGAAACGTAGGCATGAATACATACCAATAGTAATTCAATCTGGTACAGTTTTAGACAACTTTTAAGTTTACATTTTATTCAATAAATGGTGATTTCTTACTCTATAATTAAATTATTTTTAAATGTGTAATCATATATATTTACTGTTTTAATTTAGGGGTAGTTTTAAGGGTTGAAAAGCTTGAGAATATGATAATCATTTTCGAGAATGTGGAATAACATTTAAATCCTTTTCATTTCATCAAAAGAAATTTTTTTAAACAATTTTTTTATCAAGGGGTTGTTTTTAAGGGTCGAAAGGACGTTAAAAATTCGATTTTTAAGATAGAGAACAAAAAATATTATTTACTCTATACTTAAATCTTTTTATGTCATACCAAAGTAATTTTATGCGATTTTTTCAATTTAGGGGTTGTTTGCAAGGGTTGTAAAGTTTTCAAGGGGTTGAAAATGATTTTAATATGAGGTAATTGTGTCAGAAAACACTTTACAGTTTCACCCCTTAATATTAAACACGTTTTCTAGCGATAAAATGGCTCAATGTCAATTTTTCCATTAAGGGGTTGTTTACACCCCTTAAAAATTATAGGCGGAGCTCAGATCACTTTCACTTTTGAAGTTAAGGGTAAGATGAGCCTAATTAATTCCAAAATTTCATGCAAATCGGTTCACAGTAAAAAAATTCGGAGGTAAGACCCTATTTTTCGCTTCAATGACTGCACTATTATTCCATTGTTGTCATCCGTTCCGAGTTAAACTTTCTTCACGTAACCCTTTACTAGTCCTATTTATGCCCATTTCTCACATATTTAGATTTATGTATAAAATTACTAACACACGATTTACGCAACTTCCATTTGTATAACGACTGCAAACTGTTCTATTTTATACTATTGTTGTTTCCAGTAAAGCAATCTCCAAAATAAATGCATATTTGTTTAATTATTATAATATATGATTTTTATCAAACGATTGCAAGACTTGATTGCTTATTTTGTACGGTAAACAAGAGAACCATAATGTTTTATTTAGCATGTCAAGCAAATCGCCTTTTACGAAAGTTCAGCGTTTATCCTATCAATTCTGCCATTGTTCACATTTTAAATTAAAAATGTATTAATCTGTAACAAAATTTTGGAAGTGAAAACTTCTTTAGGCGCGTTATGCACTTTTTTGCTTGAGGAAAAATCATTGAACTCGAGGGACGTCACCGTTACCAACAATTAAAAGCGAATGTATGTAGGCCTACGAGTAACATTTAATACAACAGCTGATGTCACCCATCATCTGATTTCACCCAGTGTATATTATAGTTTGAGGTTATGTTTACAATTTCAATCGTTATAATTTCTTGTGAAGATGGTTTTATTAAATAAGAGTTATAGAACTAATGCATGTTATAATACGTTATAATATTTGCTTTGAGGTTATAAACTGTATATAAATATAAACTTGTATCATCAAAATATTCGTTTATACCAATTTAAAGAAGAAACTTAACTTAAGAAACTTAATCCTATTCATTTAACTTAATAATATAACAGCTGATTTCACCCATCATCTGTAATACGCAAACAAAACCTAGCGTAGATTATACTTTGGGGTTATGTTTACCACTTCAATCAAAATATAGCCTAAGTCTTGTGAAGTAGATTTGTTTAAATAACAGCCCAGTCGGTATAGGTTACAACTACCAGTAATTAGCAATACGGCTGAATTTTTTTTTATAAGTACATTAAAGTATGTAGATTAACATAAAAAAAAGTTTACCAGTCTATCGATTTCCCAAAGTCAAAAAAAAAAATCGATTATCATTTTTTTTTCGATTATCCTTAATATTTCGAGCTGGGATGAAGATAGAGGAAAATAAAAAATACCACCGTGTAGGGGAGGTATTTGTCGACAAAAAAGGACATTTGTATTTATTTCGTCCGAGCAATGGTTTGTCTGGAAAAAATTCGATAATGCAGGTATGTATTTTGCAGCAGGTGAAATCACTAAAAGGGGACATCTTATTCATATATGAAACGTTGGCTCATTCTAAATTGGCCGAATTTTAATATATCGAATTGAAACTTGGTATAGGAGTTAAAATATATATTTTAAACATTTATGCTGAGTCTCAGCTTGTTATCTTGAAAATGACCCGATCTAGGAGTCGATTTCGATTATCGATTTTAGGAGTACCGGATCCACCAATTCATTTTAAACAGCTCCAGTTTAGAAACTTTTTGGAATATCAACATAAAATTTGTTTTACAAGTTGAGTACACCAGTATAAATATTCTTAGTAAGTATGAACGATTTTTTTCTTGTTATTTTTAAAAACGAGGCGCTTGAAAATAGTCTTCTGTTTTACCTATCTCGTTTTAACTATAACACTTTTGGATTCAACGACTCCATTTTCGACATTTTTTAACATATCGATTTAAAAATTGGTACAGAAGTTAAAAATACAATTGTTTTTTTCTATACTTATTTTAAAAACTATATTTAAAAAATGACTAATCTCCAGCTGATCAACTCAAGCGTTTTGATGAAAAATCTAAAAAGGTCTAAAATTATACTTTTTTTATTTACTTGTGCTTTTAAAAGTAAATAATGAAAAAGGTTTATACTCCTTGAACTTGTTTGAATATATATATTTAACTTGTAAAAAAACTTTCAGGTTGATATTTTGAAAATTTTCTAAACTGGAGCTGTTTAAAATGAATTGGTGGGTCCGGTACTCCTAAAATCGAGAAACCCATTAATAAGTCAAGTGGCTCTAGATCGGGTAATTTTCAAGATAACAAGCTGAGACTCAGCATAATTGTTTAAATATATATTTTAACTCCTATGTCAAGTTTCAATTCGATATATTAAAATTCGGCCAATTTAGAATGAGCC
>JAGFPH010002974.1:145421-169417 GCA_018207615.1 Philaenus spumarius | reverse complement strand
TGACCTCTGACTTTTGAAATCGATTCTGGGATCAATCAGTTCACTTGCTGACAATAATTATTGTATATTTATTTATGGCAAGCTGAAAGAGGTTCAAAAGAAGTTTTATACTTGCAATGAGATCAATAAATTGTTTTTCTAAAAAAAAATAAAATGCGTTAAAAGTCTAAGTAAGGAGTTAGCCCAGTGAACGAATGAATCTAGAAGGAAAGTCAATAAGCGGAAAGACCAACTATGGTACGTTGTTTGGGGTACCTAGTAGTATATAAGATACTGGAAGTCCTTGGCCCTAAGAGTGGCGGAAGAGGAGGGAGGGGGTTAAAGGTGTCTTTTTATTTTTTCCCTATAACCATTGTATTTGGATAACCTAATAGAACTCCGTCCGATCCAATGTAATAATTTTGTTCCACTGGAAATTCGACGATAGTGGCGTTATCTATTCGGGAAACGACGGAAGCTGTATGAAACACCAATGCTACCAATGATTTCTCTCTATGCATTATCTATGCTATAATTTAGTAGGGGTTGGTCCTACAAAAAATGTATACGTATACAAAATTAAAGCTGACAAAATTCTCTACATTTTTTGTTCCTATAGTATTATTGCTATCTATAGCCGTTAATGAAATATAAGCTCTCGAAAATAGGTAATTTTCGAAAAAAACCTTTCTTCGCATTAGAAACTTGTGTTGTTTGTTAACCATGCGGTCTCTCCTCGTGACCTCTCTCCAGTTCTTATCTCGCTTTAGTTGAGTTATACAAGCGTTAGTAGAAAGTCAAATAATTGTGTTTTTTTGCCTTAGTATATTATTTTATTTTATTATTATTATTATATCGCGATGTCGACGGAAAAGTACTTTGTTATCTCACTTTAGTTGAGGTAGTTTATATAACGTCATACGTCCGTAGGAAATCGAATTATTATGTTTTTCGCCTTTATATTTTATTATATCCTGTATATTTTATTATTATTATTTCGCGATGTCGACGGAAACGTGTTTTTTTTTGTGACGAGAACTTGTACGAAAATAGCTTCAAAGTTAAGTGCCACTTTACAAAGAAATGACGGAAAAAACTCCTACCTTGTAGGTATCCCAAAAAACGTACCACAGTTGGTCTTTTCGCTTATTGACTTTCCTTCTAGAACCCCCCCCCCCCCTTGGGTATTCGTTGACCAGACTAAGTAATACATACAAAATAAATGTACAAGAAAGAGATAAGTGTTAAATGTGAAATAAAATAGAAATATTAACTTATATTAGTGTAACTGTCAGTCTTTCATAAGAGTTGGTGGGATTGTGATTGAAATTTGTCCATTTCTTTAGTAGTCTAGATTCAATTTTGACTAAGACGTAATCAAACGGACGTGTATTTATTCGAAAATAAGAATGGAATTTCTCCGGATACTGACGCAGTTGAGGATACAAATTACGGAACTCTCCATTAACATTCCGGGTTCGGTTGATGGCATTCCTGGAGTGTTTTTTTACGTTGCCATATTTCCAATGAAGAATTTTCCGTTAACATGAAATTCATGTGTGAAAGAGAAAAAACACTTGAGCAAAAATGAACACGACAAAATACAGCTGAAAATTGGAGTTGTCGCCATTGTCGCTATACCGCTCTACTATGCGGAGTTAACTCTTCACAGCTCTCTTTGCCCTGTGATCTACCTTCGCGCCTATCGCAACTTGTATCGCCGTTCCACTATGCGGTTATCCTTAGGCCGGCCGCACACTGAGAGAGCATTCTGCTCAAAGCAAGTGCACTACAGCAACATGTTTTGCTGAATACTAGCCCTCCATGTATTCAAATGGGACCCCACACACTGACAGAACAAATGCTGTACAGAGCTCTACAGCACCATAGAGCGCTCGAAGCTGTGCTGGACGCCTAGTTACTGATTGAACACGATGCAACAAAACGCTCAGAGCAAATCGACCTGCGCATGCTCGAGCCTTCCTCACACATCATTATGTAGACTACTGACATCGACACAAGGTACCGCTAGTTGCTCAATGTTCGCCAGCACACCGCATACGTCCGCACACCGAGAGAGCAATAACGCAAAATGCTCTAAGAAAAATGTCCAAAGTACGTGCTGTACATCAATATGCTGACTCAGTGTGCGGCCAGCCTTAGTCGTCAATCATACATTCATAAAAGCAACGTTTTTCAAAACAGAATAAAAACCCTGAAGCTTCCTTATAAAACCAAACCTTATAAAAGGCCACTAACAGTTTATTCATTCCTGAATAATGTTAAGTTTTATCTTGATGAAGTAATAAATCAATAATAAAGTAGCTAAGGTAATAAATATGGGATAAGGTACACGAATGTATGGAGTTCGTCCGTAACAGCTAGAAAGTGAATATTTTGTATCATGGATTGAAAACATGGATGGCCAAATTTTCCAGGTTAAAGCACTTCACATTATGGAATAAATGCACGGCCTGAAATCAACGACAGATTTCAAGGAAGAAGGATAGAAATTACTACCACATTGTACTGATTTGACGCCGATGGATTTCTTCTTCTTGGGTTGTCAAAATCCACTTATTTTAACAACTGTATAATAGTAGCAACCACAGAAGCAATTCCTGATCCCTTGCTCATATGAAACGAAATAGATTATCAGTATAGTTTTATGTCTGAAAAAGATTCACTCATTGAGGTGGACTAAGTAAACGGTTTTATATAACAATAAACTTAGAATTGATAAGTCAAAACACAATAAACTTAATTCAAAACTCCGGAGCAAGCTGTAAACAGACAGAACAACAATGCTCATGCATGATGTATACCACAGTATAGTTCAACTTACATAATGTCACAGAGACTGTATATTTTAAAACATTTAGAGGTGAAAGGGTCGTATACCTATTTTGCAGAGTATAAAGAATAACGAAGCCAGTTAAAATATTGCTTCTGTTCCACGACGTGTTGGGCCTAACAATTGCTGTCTCTGAGTAAGTGTAATCAAAACGACGGACGTATCAATCTGACGAGTTTCCTGTAAACTACTTAAACCTTCCTTCAACTCAACTACTAGAGAGACAATCTCTTTTGTTTTGTATAGAAACTAAGTCGATTATATTTCAATCAAAAATATCTGAAACATTATTAATATTACGGATAATTGAAACAAGTCCCCCGCGGTGTATGTAATGTCTTGAAAATCGAAGAGCATGCGATGTCTTCAATAATATACGTTATTACTAGGAGAGATTCAATCTTAAAGCTAAGATGGTAAATGATATTGAATGTAGCGAAGCAAGTTATTGAGTTTAAGGTGCAGCAGAAATATTTAATAAAGGTTCTAAAGATCCATCTTCTCTAATATAGTCGCTTATGGATACGTCACTAAAAAATATCCACATTTTAGAGGTGGGTAAAATGATTTTACCCGCTAAGCATTGAACCAACTGAACTACCCTGTTTAACTTCCCAGTACAGTGAAGTTATTGTAATGGGTCAGAAAATAAAATGTTTTACGCATATTTTTGAAGGGCTCTACAGTATTATTGGACTATTTAAAAAAAGATGTAAGGGTATGTGTGCGTGTGTACCTATGTTTATAGGCTACATGAGTCAAATAACATCAAAAGCGTATGTACGTTTTTTTTCGTATATTTTTATTTGCGCATGTGTATTATATTATAATCGGCTCAATCTAAATACTGTACCATTAAACAGCTGACTTGCAATAAATTTTGTTTACATGAAAATGAATCTCTCTGTATAAAAAATGAATGTTTATTTGCTTCTTTGTCCGCTATAAGCTCAAAAACTATTCGACCGATTTCACAGTTTATCCATGGCATTGCCAGGAGTGTTTAGGCATTACAATTACTACAGTCTAACAAGTTGAAATGGGGTTGCTACCTTTATACAATAAATATAAATTAAACTTACTCTCTACAAGCTATAAAGCTGAAATTATGTAATATTATTTTTAAGGGATAAAAAAGCTGTTTGCAATTTAATTGCTTAAGTCAAATGGATGAAATGGAATAACTCTATACACTCAATGTTCTCAAAAACTAATGAACTAATGTCACAATTATACATATTGTACTAAATTTTTTTACAAATCACTACAAATAGATTTAAATGGTGTAGCTATCCCTTTACAATAGAAATAAATTGCATTAAATTCCTACAAAGTATAAAGCTAAAACTATTTAATACTATTCTTAATTGGTATTAGAAACATTTTCAATTCAATTACTTAATTAAAAGGGATGAAATGGAATAACTATCCTTAAAAATTAAATCAAGCAATATCGAAGCATTATTAATAGTTATTGTTGTAACGATTGTTGATGGTATAACATTAAAAACGCTTACGCAATTTGTATGTATATTACTATAGCAACCAACTGTATTCATTACCTATGTATAACAGCTGATCAGTTCTACAGTTTGTAATTTCCATAGTGCCTTTTGATTGCTTTGTAATAATGTTTATTACTAGTACTTACGTCAAGTAGCAATCTTGAGTTTAGTATATTTTAATACTTAATTACAGCTGTTTCGGTATAACACATACCATCATCAGATGAATAAACACATACACACAAAACACTGACACACATTACACATAAATAAATATAACATAAAAGTTCAGGTACTGCAGTACAAGTCAAAAAAAAATATTAAAAAACTTACTTCCTAATATGACCACATCTTACTAGTGTGGAGGTCAAAACTGTGACTTTATAAGGTTGGTCTTATTGACATGCCATAGTCCACAAATCTTAGACATTCTTATCTAATGTAGCAAGAGTGTCATATAGGCAGTTAGATGCAAAATTCAATTTATCATTTAATAAACTATCTGGGTTGGTTTTGAACTATTTATATATCTGGTATTCTTCCAATACGCCCATAGTCCTGCTCTTATTTAGAATATGTATAATTTCCATATTGCTAGCGATGTCGGTGTATTTATGGTCGTTGTCTATCAGATGTTCGGCATAATTAGAGGTTATTTTTAATCGGTTATTATGCGGTAAATGTTCTTTAAACCTGGTTCTAAAGTTCCTTCCAGTTTGACCAATATATTGTTTATTGCAGTTGTCACAATGTAATTTGTATACACCACATTTTGTAAATGGATCGTTGGGGACTTTGTTGAAGTTGGAATTAAAAATGTGGCTTAGGCTCCCAGAAGTTCGGTGTGCTATTTTATATCCTATTTCAATAAAAAGGTTACGGATAGGATGTTCGAGGTAGCTGCTATACTTAATGGACACAAATTTTGGTTTGGGTGGAATTTGTGCTGTGTTTAAGGGTTTTTGGTTTTTTAAGGTTCTCAGTTTATGTTTTCGAACACAATTATCCACAATATTAGCTTTGTAACCATTAACTATTGCTATTTGTTTAATTATATTAAGTTCATTATTGAGGTGTGCTGTGTTCATGGGTATTGAGAGTGCTTGTGCACATAACTGTGAAAAGCGGCCATTTTGTGGGATTGTGGATGGTTAGATGAGGAATGAATGGAGTGGTTTGTTTGGGACGGTTTCCTAAATATCTTGAAATTGTGTTTAGCTCCTATTTTAGTGATGGAGAGATCAAAGTAATTCAATTGGTTATTGTTTTCCAATTCAGAGGTAAATGTGAGTGATGCATGGATATTGTTTAAATATTTGTTGAAATTATTCAGTTGTCTTCTGGTGCCGTTGAACATACAAATTATATCATCGACGTATCTGTAGTAATATATTATTTGCTTATAATATTTGTTGTTAATATTCATTATGGACTGGGTTTCTATTTCATGTAGGAATATTTCTGCTAGTATTCCTGACAGTGGAGATCCCATTGCTAGGCCATCATTTTGCGAATAGATCTTGCTATCAAAATGGAAGTAATTTTGTTGGAGACATGTCCGTAGTAAGTTCAATAGTTCAGATATGGCTTCTTTGCTGAGTTTGCTGTTCGACGCAAGGTTATTTTCAAGAATGATTAAGGTTTCATTAATTGGTATATTGGTGTAGAGATTTGTTATATCGATGATTTTTTTAAACTGATGATGGTATGTGTTATACCGAAACAGCTGTAGTAAAGTATTAAAATATACTAAACTCAAGATTGCTACTTGACGTAAGTACTAGTAATAAACACTACAGTTTGTGTTCTAAGTTGTGTGTACTATTTATTTAACAAACTATATAGCATATTATGCATTATAGTTAATTATACTCCGACATGTTTTCAAAGACTTGTCTACTAACGGAATTTACTTCGCTCGATAAAAGATTTGAATAAATGACCCCAATTCTGTCTCAGTCAGAACCCTCTTACGTTAACTTATGAACCATAACAAGACGTGTAAAACTTTTACGGCCGTGTTGAAGTATTTGTTTAGGTTAACGGTTGACAAGAGATCTAAACAAATGATCCAGAGTTCGACTGAAAGCAAACAAATCCCTCGATAATTCAACAAGAGTCGAGTCTCTTGAGGAGAATGGAAGCATTTATCACAAGACAGAAATATTTGTCTTAGTATCAAACTTGAGCCGTTAAAAACTGGGCGTAAAACATGCTGTGTAGAATAATAAATGCTGCCGAATACTAACTTTTGCAACATCGTTGATCTGTCGAAAACTAAAATTAAATTATTATAAGTTTGAGATAAACGAATTTTCCTAAGGTATTTATTAAAAGTATTTAATTGTTTCACAAATATTTTTGGTAAAACTACAGTAAGGATTTCAGGAGGCAGATCGCGGTAATATCGTTTAGGGTAAACACAATATTGTCAATAATATAGTATCTCCGGTCATAAGTAATTATTAACTTAAGTTTTGTATTTTACCAGATTTTTTTTCAAATTCTGTAAATAGTCATATACTTCATATGCCAGCTAAAATATTGCAACGCTTGCGTAACCCTGTTTCAACTAAAACTTTATATGAAACTATGTTTCAAGACATCATTTCGCAATTATATTAACCGTTATTAATAATTATTACAACCCTTTTGAAGGGAAAATTTAATCTTGGGTTTGGTACGCATTTAGCGGTTTGTATACATACAGTAGAGCGTCGATAATCCGAACGTCAATAATCCGAAACGTCAAAAATCCGAACGCGTTCTGAGGCAGCCCCTGCAAACATTTAGTTTTCATTTTCGCAAATTCCAATTACTGCGTAGTTAAAAATTTCACCAAAATTTTTATCGCAGTTGACATTATTATTTCTTTTAAAACACTTCTTAATGCCTGCTCTCACACGCCCTCACAACAGACTGACTGTCAGTATTTTCACTGTCACGCTAAAAAAAACTGCTTTAGCGCTAACAGTATACATACAGAAAGTTCATTCATTTCTCTTTGTGTAATTATAATAACAGTGTGTCGTACATACAGTAGTGTAGTACACAGTATTTTTTTTTATTTTTCGTTTGTGTTAACTATAATGTACAAGTGAACTTTTAATTATGTACTGTACTGCAGTTGAGAGGTACAAGTGTAATCATGTTGGCCCTACCGTGTACGTGCAGGTTCTTCTAAATCATAATATGTAAGTAGTCATACATACTGTATTGTAATTACATTACTGCTTGTACTGTTTAATCGATTAAAGGACATATATTTTAGCCTAAATGGCCTTTTCTTGGTTATTTTCAAAAATCCGAACAATTTGATAATCCGAACACCCCTCGGTCCCAATTAGTTCGGATTTTCGACGCTCTACTGTACAATAATTCGATAATCCTTTGACATGCAAAGAAATATCTTTTGCTTTGTACAAATTTTAATCTTAATGTTTCTAGAGTATTAAAAATGTTTAACGACTTCCATTTTGAAAATGCACGAAATAAGGTCTGCTGTTTCTGATATCGTGGTAAAACGTTGCATAAATAAAGTGTATAGCAAATCTTCAATCAATATCTTATCTACATCTAAAGCATGCTTTTTGTTTAATTTTAAAAACACAAAATGACCTACATTCGGAAAATGTTTATGTAGGTAGTTGCCTTATTTTTACCTCTAAAATAAGCTCCTGAAATATGACATTTCTGTAGAAGGTGAAATATAAAGCTAATCTGGTTTAACTATGGTAGCTGATAAGTCGACTTAATACGTTAGGCAAGGTTATTTGAAATGTTTTACAGGAATAAGTTAGTAATTTAGATAAATAAAACTCCTAACCATTGGCGCTCACAATTTTACTGTAGTATTTGAAAGTTATTTTCACCAAGTCGCCCAGTTTGCAAACGAAATGCCCCAGTCGTCTCATTTCACCATTCTTTTAAACACATCAACACCGTTTCATTCTATTCAAATGAACTTTTCGATTGTTGTCTGGACCAGATCCGAGTGTCTTCAGCTAATGTGTTTTTTTATTTGTATTTATACATTTTATTATCTTTAACTAATTCTATAGCCATAACAATAGAAGATGGGAAGAAAACATTTTACACTGTCTTTACATCGGTAGGATAACATTACTCTTCTCTTTTCTCATTAGTATATTTTTATAATTGGTTCATAGCCCAGTCGGTATAGGTTAAAACTACCAGTAATTTGCAATATGGCTGATTTTTTTTTATAAGTACCTTAATGTATGTACATTAACATAAAAAAAAGTTTACCAGTCTATCGATTTCCCAAAGTCGAAAAAAAATCGATTATCATTGTTTTTTCGAGTATCCTTAATATTTCGAGCTATGATGAAGATAGAGAAAAATAAAAAATACCACCGTGAAGGGGAGGTATTTTTCAATAAAAAAGGTCATATGTATTTATTTCCTCCAAGCAATGGTTTGTCTGGAAAAAATTCGATAATGCAGGTATATATTTTGCAGCAGGGGAAATCACTAAAAGGGGACATCTTATTCATATATGAAGCGTTGGGTCATTCTAAATTGGCCGAATTTTAATATATCGAATTGAAACTTGACATAGGAGTTAAAATATATATTTTAAACATTTATGCTGAGTCTCAGCTGGTTATCTTGAAAATGACCCGATCTAGAGTAACTTGACTCATCAATGGGTTTCTTGATTTTAGGAGTACCGGACCCACCAATTCATTTTAAACAGCTCCAGTTTAAAGAATTTTCAAAATATCAACCTGAAAGTTTTTTTACAAGTTAAATATATATATTCAAACAAGTTCAAGGAGTATAAACCTTTTTCATTATTTACTTTTAAAAGCGCAAGTAAATTAAAAAAGTATAATTTTAGACCTTTTTAGATTTTTCATCAAAACGCTTGAGTTGATCAGCTGCAGATTAGTCATTTTTGAAAATATAGTTTTTTAAATAAGTATAGCAAAAAACAATTGTATTTGTAACTTCTGTACCAATTTTTAAATCGATATGTTAAAAAATGTCGAAAATGGAGTCGTTGAATCCAAAAAAGTTTTAGTTAAAACGAGATAGGTAAAACAGAAGACTATTTTCAAGCGCCTCGTTTTTAAAAATAACATGAAAAAAGTCGTTCATACTTACTAAGAAAATTTATACTGGTGTACTCAACTTGTAAAACAAATTTGGTGTTGATATTCCAAAAATTGACGAAATTGGAATAGATTGAAATTAGTTCGTGGGTCCGGTACTCCTAAAATCGATAATCGAAATCGACTCCTAGATCGGGTCATTTTCAAGATAACAAGCTGAGACTCAGCATAAATGTTTAAAATATATATTTTAACTCCTACCTCAAGTTTCAATTCGATATATTAAAATTTGGCCAATTTAGAATGAGCCAACGCTTCATATATGAATAAGATGTCCCCTTTTAGTGATTTCCCCTGCTGCAAAATACATACCTGCATTTTCAATTTTTTTCCAGACAAACTATTGCTCGGACGAAATAAATACATATGACCTTTTTTGTTGAAAAATACCTCCCCTACACGGTGGTATTTTTTATTTTTCTCTATCTTCATCCCAGCTCGAAATATTAAGGATAATCGAAAAAAAATGATAATCGATTTTTTTTCGACTTTGGGAAATCGATAGACTGGTAAACTTTTTTTTATGTTAATCTACATACTTGAATGTACTTATGTAATACTGCATTTAAGGATTGTCAATTCCTTTCACTAGTCCTTACAAATTATTCCTGCCATGATTAATGTTATAGCTTATATGATAAGTAAATTTAGTATATTATAAACGTTTAAGGACTGTGGCAGTAGGGAAACCTTTCCGCACGAGTCAAACTTGAATATTCCGGTTTATTACCTTTCTTGATTATCTTCAAAATTCTTGTGTCAATCACGCAAAAACTCTTTTTTAAACCTTGGCAAGGCAATATCGTAAGAAAGAAATCTATAAAAGATCGAAGTTTTAGTGTACCCTTCATAATACCCCTAACATGAAGCGAATATAAGTGCACAATTTTCAATATTTTTTCAAATTATTCCTTTTCTTTAAAATTACAAAACTAAAGGTAAGTAGCTAGAGTGCTGTACAGCTGTAGCGATGAGGCACATCACTCTTACTTTTATGCAATACTCAAATTTTAAAAGACACAAATCGGAAATTAGAAAATTATTTAAAACTTTGTACGTAATAAGGATACTTTTATTCTAAAAAGTATATTTTACAGCATTCGAATATTTTCTTCAATGTTATACAATATTAAATACATTACATGCCATAAACAGCTCAAAGCTGCACCGCGCCGACAGTATACCTTGGTTTGATTAACCAACCAATGCAATAGAAAGTTGTTAGGAAAGATGCAGCAATAGGTGCCAAGACTTTATTCTGTATAAGGCATTGGTTTACAAGTGACATCATCTTCAATAAATAAAATACAACTTGGTAATGTATTACATGTTTCGATTACTATTTATAATTATTTAAGTGATTTATATGGTTTTGTTATATATGAGCGGCTAGCATCCGGCATCCATCAGCTGTTTCGTCCCTATGCCAACACGAACATAATATTTCTCTTATTCTCAGGTGTATGGAACATCTTTAGTACAAGATAATGTGCTGATACGTGAATCAGTTTTGCAAACTTACAGGAATAATTAGTAAATATGTTAAATGAATGTATTGATGTAGTCAAAGATAAATGTTTGTATCCTGTGCTATGTATTTGCATTTATTAAAAAAATATTCGAAATAAGTATCAATGTTATACACGGTGATTTAGGAACAAACGGAGAAACTTTCAGGACGTGTTCTACTAGAGACAATAAAGAAAACGTTAAAATAAACATAGGTTCGGAAGTGCTTCCTTTCCACCACTTTGTTTTAACAATATGTTTAATATCTTTGAATGTAGGAAATATATTGAACGAGAATATTGGATAAATAATTTGGTATGACATCTTTTACCCATCTATAAAAATGGCGACCGTATAAAACTGATAGTGTACAATATTTCGAAAACCGCCAACTTTACAAAAAATTATTTTTTTAATGACAAAGTTACGTTTTTTCTGTAACTTAAAAGACAAACGAGTTATTGACTAAAAACTAAAAAAATTATCTTGGTAGAAATGTATTAATTACTAGGTTGGCAGTACTAACAGCTGATCACCAATGTAATGTTACTAAAGCTATGTTATTCGTATACTAAAGCTTTCATACAACCTTACAGGTAATAATCTAGGGGTGTTAGCCTAAATCTAGATCTAGTTGACCTTGGGGGCCAATTGATCGGTCCATCACACCCAATCTAGTTTTCGAATGTTTCCTTTAAATGACCCCTAACAGCTATGGAGAAATGAGGAGTTTGTTTAAACATCGAAAGTTAGCGGTTTTCAAGATATTTTACATTAAACATTTTAAACGGAAAATAATGAATAATATTCATAAATGAAAATATATTAAAAAAAAACTATGTACTCGTACATACCAAATATTCCAAAATTTGCGTTCAAAATTTTAAGAACGCCTACATCCAAAGTATTTTACGAAACAAAAGATGGATAACTGGAAAACGAAGCACTCCGTATCTATGTGTATATGAACTTTTTTCTTTATTTTCACTAGTGGAAAAAATCATGAATGTTTTACCGCTTCTTCCTGAATCATCCTGTACATTGTTGATATTATATTGGCTATTAACTATATTAAGTGTGTAATCTTTTTAATTGTCACAGATTGTACGTATATGGAACCTTTACAAAAAATTGTACTTTTAACCCCCCCTCCCCCGCCACCCCTAGGGTCAAGGACTTTTAGTACGTTACTAGGTACCCCAAACAATGTACCATAGTCTTTCCGCTTACTGACTTTCCTTCTAGAATCATTCGTTGACTGGGCTAGGAGACATTCACAGATATCAAGATGCAAGATGACCAAGTATTACTTCAATCCATTGTTTTACTCTTTATAAATTAACTTCTATTAATTAGTATCTTTGATAAAACCTGTTTAGTAATTGTTATTTGAAACCTACAAAAACAGAAGTGTTTATGCATTTCAGTTGGAACATGTTTCTGGAACTAGGCTTTTGACAATCTACAAATTTGAACCCGTCTAAACTTACATGTTTGAGGTACTGAGTATCACAAAATACGGCGAATGTATAATTAAATATCAGCAAGTGTATACAAATTAATAACAAATAAAGCACACAAAAAAAAGAGAATATATATATATATATATATATATATATATATATATAAACATTTAAAAAAAACATTTATTCGCTTAAGGAATAAGTTTTAAAGACAGTGGCAAAGTTTAAAAAAAACTCGGTTTGTTGTTTAAAATACGATTATGCAATCTATTGAGGTGTTTAGAAGCTTCAAAATAACTAGACGCAGTTACTTTGGAGGTCAATTAATTAAACCTACAATTGAAAACAACTGAATGTTATGTAATTTGTTGCATGAAACAATATAGATACTTTTACATTGTGTAACTATATATAACACTGAACATGTGTATGTTATGTACGATATAACCATTAAAATTTTAGTTGAAAAGGTTTAATTAAATATTTCACTCAGAGTTTATGCGTAGTTGTTTAACCCCTTCCCAACACAATAAATATATAGAAAATGTGCATAGTTTTAAATATGCCACAATAAATAACTTCACTACATTATTTTACTACAGGTACTAAAAAAGATTGTATTGAGCAATTTTATTTTTTGTTTTAGAAGTTAGCTAATAATAACAACTATGGCCTCGAGAATGTAATTTACTTTATTGATCCACTAAATTTCCCTGGACTTGGGTAATTATAAACTATAAATATTTTCTGTTAGAATTTTTTTTAAAGACCTCGACAAACAGAAACACAATTGATTCCAAAATTGTAGATTAAAAAAATATTTTTACAAATATTGAGTGTTGTGGTACCTTCATGACTACAATACACAGCAACTGAGTGGGTTCTAGGTCGTGCATACAGACTGTTATAAGAAGACGTGTGCCTCAGTTCAACGAAGTATAGCTCTGAGGTTGTGTCAGCATACCGTATTGTATCACACAATGCAGTACAGTATTGGTAATACCGAGTACACCTCCCATCGACTTATTGGCGCTTGAAAGATAAAAGCTATTCTCCAGAATGAAGGGACCAAACGTGGATGGAAATAGGTCCAAGTGTCACGTCAAACAATTAGCAAGGAAAGGACTCCTGATAAATTGGTAAACGAGATGGGATGGACATAGTAGTGGTAGATGGACACATACAATGACACCTTCATTATAAAACTGGGTTAGTAGACAACGTGGTGCTGTTAACTTCTATCCTTTCAGGCCATCTTAACTAAAAAAATTTAAACTGATAGAGAACGAGAATTTTGGATTCTGCGATAGCAACAAAGATGATGCAATGAAAATAATTTCGCTTATGCAGTATTTGAAAAAAACAAACAGAAATAAAAAAGAAGTTAGGCGAAAACTCACACATAAGAATATGATGCAACTCATGATAAAGTCACATGAAAAATGGTGTCTGATTGAATAATTTGTCACTAGTATAATGAAACAGAAAGAGTGTCAATTAAAGTACCTGAACAATAGAAATGCGTAGTTGCTAATCCAACTCTACTGTGAAGTTATGCTTCGCGATACTTTTCGTAGAAAGAACTGATAAACCAGGAGACCCACACACCAGAAGACTTGTTTCCTAATGTGCCTAATGCGCATTCCTCTTAAACAAGTTATTATCGATTTGCTGTCCAAAAAAATAGTTTTGTATCACGATAAATAACTTTAAAATCTGGAGATGTTAAATATTTGTGTACCCATCCTTAATTAAAAAAATCAGCTGACAAAACATGAGTTCTTATTTATAAATAGCAGATGTTGCAGCAGATGTTCCGTTCTAGCGAAATACGGAACTTTTACTAAGCTTTCCATGAAATCATTAAATTGTGAAAATGTAAAGCATTAAGGTTACACAAAAATATATATTTAAGCGTTCAACTTCTACTTTTTGCCAAGTGATATTTCTACGAACCTTCTTCTAATCTACATTTTTAATATAGCCTACATCACAATTTCTTATTTTATTTACATGATAAATTTATATTTTTAGTAACATAAATATATTTCTCAATACCAAAAGACCACGAAGACAATGCTTCAGTAATAAATAAAATATTTTTAATCCAATAAGGTGGAGTAATTGTAATGTTCAATTCTATTTCTTAAAATCTTAAATAAATTATGTAATTAATTATAAACAGAAAATATAAAAAAAAAAACTTTAAACTTAAATTAAATTCACAACTTATTTAACTCAGGAAATGTTAGACGTATCTTTTCAATGACATTGGACTGCGCATGAACGTAAATAAATACGATTGCCGGACTCCACTATTCCTACAGCTTAACATCAATTAATAAAATACATATAAATCAAAATAGGATCACACACAATGTTCACTTTATAAAATTCTGTAATACATAAATAATTTACATCAAACTACAAACTACGCATATTCGATATACATCGATGTTCACGATTCGATACATTGAATCAATCCGATGTGTATAACAAGGGCCCAAATGTATTCGTTGAATCGATGAAAATAAAAAAAGCCTTAAGTTCTGTCTTTACAGTAACTAGTCACAGGATGTGTCCACTTTGTAAACATAAAACATATATAAGTAACATCAATTAAGTTGTTTTGTATAACAGAAATGCAAACATTAAAAATAGCAAACAACAAAAAAAACCTGAAGTTCTAACTTATAGTCTTCAGTAGGCTATGTTAATTTACCTGCATTCAACATTCAATAGTAGAATGTGCTTAGGTTGGCGGCACTACTCTATTTCGTAAAAAAGGTCATCGTCTGCAAACATATCAGCTGATGGACGCAGTAAGTAAAATGGATCATCGCAAATTGCAGGCAAGTAGTAACAGCCAGATGAAATCGGTCACGTTATCAGTTAAATGTGTAATCAGTTTTGTAAGTTAAATTGTAATAAACCAATCAACATACAAAATGTATAATATAGTACAGATAAAGATTTTAAATATAGCAAAAACAGTAAAAAGCAAGTAGGAGGATAATGGTTTGTAGAATATTATTATAAAACTTACATTAACTTGTAGAGGCAAGCTTCTAAGAAAACATCTCTTTTACGCGGGTTATTCCATTAGCAATTTCTTCTGTTGAAAGATTAAAAGGATACATTGGCTGTGTTCTATCTCTTCCTCCCCACTCAAGCTCTTTCAAAATGGAATTGGAAAGGAAAAGGAAAATAACGCAATGGAATACAGTTATTATCAAAGTGAAGCAGAACTGTTTTTCCACGATTGCCCAAGAAAACACAATTTTCTTTTAATTTATGATAGGCTTGGTATCAAATAAAATGTTTTGTATACAATTCTAAATATAGACCAAGTGAAATTGTTTGTATCAGACTCTGGTTTAGATCTTTTGTATCTTTATTTTTTCTAGCCGAATGAGCAATTTTTGCCAGACGGTCCATTACAAAATATATTTTAACTAAAAAACATTTTAAAATTATGGCAATGTAATTTTACTAAAACATTTAATAAGTAGCTTTTGTCAATCGTAGTAATCAGCATAGACAACAAGTAGTCAAAATTACTAATAACTCTCCCTCCCCATAAAAACCCACGATACACTCGATCTCAAATAATAAATCTGAATACAGTAGGCCTACAGTACTAGATTATTCAAAAGTTACTAAGACGAATATACTGTGTGTAAATAATGTCCACACCCCCCCCCCCTTTAATTTTTTTGCTTGTTAAAACAAACAAATATCTTTTGGGGAACGATACTAACTTAATCCAAAGTATCTTTTGAAGCAATCGGAAATTTTGAGTGTCCCCTAAAAATGGGAGATTTTGGGAACAACTCAAAATGTTTAAATGGGAAGTATGGTCATGTGATACGTCATTTTAAAGGTCTATTTATAAAACTAGGAAAATGACATAAAGAAAATGACAATCGGGCCACCCAAAACAAAATGGCGGCCCTAAACGTGTTGAAATAAATCGACATAAAGTTGCTAATATCTCGAAAAGGAAGTTTTTAGAAAAAATTTCAAGAGACAAAAAAATGTGTATTTCAAAGTGCTTGGCCTAAAAATTGCTTTCAAATCGATTTCATAAATTTTAGGAATAAAATAAAATTTAAGAAATCGATTTGGAAGCAATTTTTTAAGTCAAGCACTTTGAAATAAATATTTTTTGTCCCTTGAAATTTTTTCTAAAAACTCTTCCCTTTCGAGATATTAGCAACTTTATGTCGATTTATTTCAACACGTTTAGGGCCGCCATTTTGTTTTGGGTGGTCCGACTTTTATTTTTTTATGTCATTTTCCTGGTCTTAAATAGACCTTTAAAATGAAGTATCACACGACCATACTTCCCATTTAAAAAATTTTGAGTTGCCCCCGAAATCCCCCATTTTTGAGAGACACTCAAAATTTCCGATAACGTCAAAAGATACTTTGGATTAAGTTAGTATCGTTCCCCAAAAGACATTTGTTTGTTTTAACGAGCACAAAAATTAAAGGGGGGGGGGGCGGACTTTTTTACACACAGTATATTAAAGTATTGGTCAAGTCATCTAAAGTAATGCGAAATAAGCGAGTACAAATTCTGACTATTAAAGTAATTGCTCGGTAAATATCTTATTGTTTGTAAAATGTTGCAGTTTTTTATTTATTTTTTGTAATTTGTTTTACAATTCCCAATTCCAATCCATAAACGTATAAGTGTTTATTGTTTATCAATAAAAATGGCAAATTCCCCACAAACTCTGTTACGAAATAAAATTCAACATTTTTTTAACTCAAAACGTCGGCAAAAAAATAATTAAAAAAACACCAACATAAATGTGTACATTGTACTAAGGATGAGTCATAACACAGATGTTTTATAATTCAACATCAATCTACAACAAGGTCACTTAATTGACGTTAATCTGAGATAAGGTTACTCACAACGTTTACTTTTGTCTGATATAGAATTATTTAACTAACCACTATAACAAACTATTCACATTTTACTTACACTAATATCATCCTTTGGTGGTTCAGGTTTCATTGAAACTCAGTTATGATTTGCGACCCTTAACCACTAAGCCTATTAATTGTAACTCACGGAAATAGCTAACTGCAATGACTGGATTAAAACTGTCGATCCCTAGCAAAAGACGATGCTCCCCAAATAAAAAAACTATGCAAAACTACAGTAATTAATAAGACACTAAATTTATTAAGGTTTGAAAGTTGTTTAGCATTCCTAAATATTCTATAACGAATCAATTATTGTACGACTTGATGAATCATGCATATTTCTACTAGGCTAATTATATTTTTATCAAATTAAATGAATATTTTAATTTACTACAATAGTTTCTATAATTATTTGAAAGAGTAAAGTTATCGTCTATTATCTCTTCTTTTGCTTCATTTAACGGAATTTCAGTTAATTTTGATCAAACTTGACAAGCAAGCAGTTTTTATATATAAATAAATAGGGATCGTGTAAATTTCCGTATAAATAATATATGTATTCAAAATAAAAAAGAGTTAAATAACATAGGGAAACGTTTAATAGTATTTGATCTGGCATTTTACTTTGAAAAAAAGTGTAAATGTACATAGAAGCAATAAACAAAGTTTAGGCCTAAATGTTAATTTCTTCTTGAACTCTATACCAAACATGAAATTCCCTTGACACGAGTAATTTGACTCACATACTTGAAATAATGTTCGAGTTTCGAGATCTCTACTAAATTAAATCTTAATTTAACTTAATTGATTCGATTTACGATCCGTCGACAAATTACCAACAGTATTTTTACTGGAGATAAATCGTCACACCCCACTCTAATTGAAGCCCTACTCTAAACGCAACACAATAGAGTATTTAACATTTCATTCACAACTTCCTATTTGCTTGGCCATTAAAATGACGACATCCTGAATTTTAACAGATAAGATTAGAAGAGGTATTTAAAAACTTCCTGTATCTTCGTGCAAGGAGTAATCTGAAAATAAGGTATATAAATGTAACAAAGTTTATTACTTGTCAAAAACGTGAACAAATATTTTAACTAATTAACAGCTTAATTTAAACGCGAAACACTTTGAACGGGAAAGTGCAGTGGGCACGACGAGTTTCCTCGTGTTTAAAGGTTCTAAAACAGTTTTTCAACATAAATCTGTCTAGAATTTAAGGTAAAAACAGTTGGTACTTGGTGAAACTCCATAATAGGGATAGAAATAACCAAAAGGTAAAATTTCACAATATTTTTATTGCTGAGTAACATAATATGTTTCACCGTTAGACATCATCATAGAGTAGCCTGATGATGCCTAACGGTAAAACATAATTATATGTTGCTCAGTAATCTATATATATAAAAGCCAAAACCCACTGACTCACTCATCACGATTTCTCAAAAACTACCGAACGGATTGGAATAAAATTTGGTATGTAGCTTCCTTTAGGGCCATAGGTGCTCACTAAGAAAGGGTTTGAAAAAATTCGAAATTTTAGGGGGGTTTGGGGGGGATCAAAGTTATTAAAAAAATGACTTCTTCAAAACTACCGAACGGATTGGAATGAAATTTGGTATGCAGCTTCCTCTAGGGCCATAGGTGCTCACTAAGAAAGGGTTTTAAAAAATTCGAAATTTTAGGGGGGTTTGGGGGGATCAAAGTTGTTAAAAAACGACTTCTTCAAAACTACCGAATGGATTGGAATGAAATTTGGTATGTAGCTTCCTCTAGGGCCATAGGTGCTTACTAAGAAAGGGTTTGAAAAAATACGAAATTTTAGGGGGGTTTGGGGATCAAAGTTATTAAATCACGATTTCTTCAAAACTACCGAACGGATTGGAATAAAATTTGGTATGTAGCTTCCTCTAGGGCCATAGGTGCTCCCTAAGAAAGGGTATGAAAAATTTCGAAATTTTAGGAGGGGTTAGGGGGATCAAAGTTACTAAAATCATAATTTTAGATCTTTTATTATTATGACAATAGTGCTTTTATTATTTAAGATCTATATATATAAAAGCCAAATACCACTCACTGACTGAGCACTTAAAAAGAATACAATTACGTCAAAAAGACTGAAAATACCAACCACCACGGGCAACGCCGTACGGGTCACAGCTAGTAAATTATAATTGTGAAATTTCACCATTTGGTTATTTCTATCCCTATAATTTGTCTAGGTAATTAATTGTTTAGAGCCCAAAAGAGTTATAATGAAAATAATTCGTCACTTTTTTATTTCACAAAATTCATGTTTTCAATTTTATGTTGAACTGTAATGTTCTATTTTGTATGGCAAATGTTTAAGGGTCAAAGTTTACCCTTTACCCAATAGACTTCGATTAATATAAATAAGATTTCTACTAGTGAAAAGGTTAAGGAAATACAACACCAAAGATTTAAATAAGCGTCTCAATTGCCTTACTGTTAAACAATTATAACATTTTAAACCCAATTAAGAACGAATCACGCTAAACAGTTCACCGAATCTAAGATGTGTATTGAAGGGGTACCAAAGAAGTACGACAAATCAAAATTCTTGATAACCTTTTTAGGTTTTGGATTGGCCGTTGAGTGTTTTCTCTATTTTCGGAAGCAACCGCAATCTTGAAATGTTATTACAGTGTGTCTATTTACTAACAAGCAAGAATACCACTTACAAGTTCCGTGTAAAATTTATTGGTAGTTGTTTTACATTACTAACTTCACTGATTCATCAACAGTCATTAACATTTAAATAGAAAAGGAAAGTCTAGAAAATATTGAAAGAGTTATACACGGGTTGCAGGGAAAAGTTCTAGGAAATTTCATTTATTTTTATTTTCGGACCATTTACGAAGTAATTGAAAAAATGTGTTTTGCAAGAACAAAAGCCACGATAAGGATTTCCGAAACTGGGTTTAAAAACACTCAGGTGCCAACCAAAAACCTTCCCAACAGGAAAATCATTCATCCAGACTTTTGGAGACAAAAAGTACCTGGACTAATAAGTTTATACCGGGTGTCCCAAGAAGAGGTCCCTATTTTTGAATTGATATGACAGACGTATAGAGCGCGCTACAGGCTTGAAATTCTACAGTCGTGACTAACACATATGTAAAAGAAATACCCCTGAGTATCAGTTAATTCTGACTGATCCAAACAAAATGGCGGAAAAACAAAAAAAAAAACAAAATCAGCAATCGTATTTTAAGGGTAAACCTACTTTTATTTAGAATAGGAACAGCTACAGCTGTTTAGACTATTTTAAATCTATCAGCTGACTGCGTGTATCCACAACATAGTTTAAGCAATCACATAGTTCCTCATCTTTCTCAGCTTGAGATGAAAGACGTTTTTTTCCAACAGGATGGAGCTCCTCCGCATTATGCTAATGTGGCCAAAGCAGTCTTGGACCAAAATCTTCCTAACCGTTGGATAGATCGTGGCAGCAGCTTCATGGACTGGCCCCCAAGGTCTCCAGACTTGACTGTTTGTGACTTTTTTCTGTGGGGCTTTTTGAAGGAGAATGTTTATTGTCATAACATTGCGACAGACGATGAACTAATGAGGTTGATCGAAGAGGAACTGTTGTTGATACCTCGAGAGTTGTTCAGCAAAGCGTATGACTGTTTTATATTTCGTTGTCATCAGTGCATTGCGATCGATGGACATCAGTTTGAATAAGGTATGTTTTATGGATCAAATAGATTTAATTTATTTATGAGTTACTTATATCTTTAATTCCCTAACGTTGTTTAGTGCTTAGTAACATCGTTAAAATTCAATAATTATGTTGTAACACTTAAGCAAATAAAACTATTTTAACGAAAAGGTACTATTTCTTTGATATCCCGCCATTTTGTCCTAATGTGTCAGAATTAACTGATACTCAGGTGTATTTCTTTTGTTAGGACTGTCGACTGTTGAGTTTCAGGTTTGTAGAGTGTTCGGTGCATCTAATATATTAATTCAAAAATAGGGACCTCTTCGTGGGACACCCGGTATTTTATTATTAGTGAAATAGTTTTCCTAGTACGATGCCAACTTGTAAAAAAAGATCACATAAACAAACACTTAAACAATTAAATATAGACTTAAAAGACTTTCAAAAAGCGAGAAACAAAGACACAATGATATTGACATGCCAGTACCATCACACGCACACAAATTACAATATAACAACCATGAGAGTTTATAAACAAAGCCGACTAACAAACTCAGTATGAGACTATTCTCAGTATTATAGTTTACAATTAGCTAACTAATGACAACTAGACAGACGGAAGAGGATTAAAGTGAATAAATTATGCACGACCTTTCTGTATCCAGCCGGTGAGGGGAGGATATTGATAAGTTCCACTACAATAGTCTCATTTCCACCCAGACTACCTGTTATTGCAACTGCGTTAAAACTATTACTGTGTTACTAGTAACGAATTTATTGGTTGACAATTTGTTGCACAATGCGAGGCCACTTGTATTGCAAAGGAAATACATATAAATTGTAAACCGATCATTGTCCAGTTATATAAAGTCGAAGAGCACTGTGGCATCAAATTCACACTAATTAAATGAAACCCCGAAAAACAAAAAAAAGGAACAAAAGACAATAACTGAACAATTTAATTAAAAAGTTATGATTTTAATTGATCTAATCTGTAGAACAGTGCGACGACTATACCATCGAAATGTACAGCAGGGTAAATCAATGAACATAACTTCCCACTAAGTTGTTTAGTTATTGTTTTTAGCGAATTTCCATAGGAAAGATAAGCTATTGCATTGATTCCTATGGTATGACCTAAAACAGGTTTAGCCAAATAGACTAAACGGGGCGTCATATTTGAACTTTTTACAAAACTTGTTACCTGAACTATTTGAGAAGACACTCTTCTACACGAAAGAAATTCAATGTGGTTTATGCAGGGTGGTGCTCCTGCTCCTGCAGGGTGTGGTTTTACATTTTAGTTTAGATGTGCGGCTAAACTTAAGAGTTAAGACGGATTTTTAGAAACAGATGGATAGCCAAGAGTTAAGACGGATTTTTAGAAACAGACGGATAGCCCGTGGTGGTCCTGTAGCGTGATCTGCCAGGTTCCCTGACCTAAACTCCCTGGAATTTTACTTTCTCCACCCTATACGTAGTTCGAATTTGAATTTTCAGTTGAATTATCTGTATTGGTGCTCCCAGAACCCCAAAAATTGTTAGTAGTGCAAGTATCTGTGTTGGTGCTACCTGAACCCAAAAATATTTTTAATGGAATTTTTTGTTTCGGTGCTCCCTGAACCCAAAAAAGTGTTTTTAGAGTAGTGTCTGTCTGTCAGTCTGTCTGTATGTATACACGACCAGAGAGGACACTATTGGTCCGATTTTCGTGAAATTTGGTATGTGGGTACTAAACCCTAATATCTCCAGGCGTTTTTTTTCATTTTTTGGAATTTTTAATTTTGAAGGGTAATTTACCCCTAAAAACCCATAAAAAACGACATAAATGCAAATTTCTCAAAAACGGCTCTAACGATTTTGATCAAATTTTCAGTATTTATAGTGCTTAAGATGCCAAACAAAATGACACCACCCGCTTTTATCAAAACTTCGCGTTTTATAATTACGGGGAAATGTTTAAAAATAAACAAGTTTGTGTTGTCAATCTAGCATCGCAGCAGCGGCCGCACGGGGTAGCACTACGGTAGCGAGCACGGCCAGTAATTCAAAGGTCGCGCGATCGAATCCCGCCTGGGCCAATAATTTTTTTATACGATTGACGTAGGTAGAATAGTATTTTTTGTTTTGTTCTAAAAAGTAGTAAATAAAATGATTAAAAACAATATTATTTTGACTACAGTAAGTTGGGAGAAACTTTGTGTCAGTTAACTGATACCGTTTATTTTGTTTGGGATTCCCTTAAATTTTTGGTATACCAAACACCTATTTAATGTGTACAAATGTAAGGGAAAGAATAGTGAATGGTTGTAATACGATTAATTAGAAACCGGGAGTATTTGAACGAATCTATGAGAAATCGACTTGAACGATGCATAGACATGAATGGTGGACACATTGAGCACATGCTGTAGGATCGTTAGTACTTTTTTTGTTAATCTAACTAAATTTGATACTTGTTACTTCTTTTAGTTATAAGAAAGGGGCACTAGGCCATTCATGTCACACGTAAGCTACTTCTACTGTAATTATTTTTTATTAAATAAACTAGTAAATCTCCGTGAAAAATCACAGACGGATTAATTAGATACACATCAGAAATACATCATCTATTCAAAATACTATTTAAACAACACACTTTATCTAGGCCTACCTAACTATGCAGACAGGGAATTTTTAACTCGGTAAATGTGTAGAATTATCTATATATATAAAAGCGAAAACCCACTGGCTCACTCATCACGATTTCTCAAAAACTACCGAACGGATTGAAATGAAATTTGGTATGTAGCTTCCTATAGGGCGATAGGTGCTTACTAAGAAAGGGTTTGAAAAAATTCGAAATTTTAGGGGGGGTTTTGGGGGGATCAAAGTTATTAAATCACGATTTCTTCAAAACTAACGAACGGATTG
>JAGFPH010002974.1:110665-126974 GCA_018207615.1 Philaenus spumarius | reverse complement strand
ATTATTAAAATTTTATTTTGTTTTATAAAAGGTTATTATTTACAAAAACACCTAGTATTCAAATATCCCAATAGTTTATGAATTTTAGATTAAGAATTGATAAAGTGAACTTTCATAAAATAACTGCAAGCACAAATAAGCAATTTACAAGGTTAGTTCCAGTGTACTCACTCTTCAGAGGTTTACAAAAAGTAAAATTATTAACTTGTGTTCTTACTGAGCTAAAATTAAAAATAAATTACTGGAAGTATAAAGTAAAGTTTTTTGTCAGAATAGTCAGTGAACTGAATATTCGACACATAGTTATTTCACCTAGGCCAAACAAAGTGAGATTGCCTATAAGACTTCCAGTAGGTGGAAATAACTTATTCTCCAACGAAGAATTTTCCAAGATAGAAGATTCGTTGTAGAATTGGCGCTGCCAACGTGGGGCTCGACGCGTTGCAGTTGTGGCCAAAACAAATTATTCTACAACTTAATTCTTCTAAAACTGAAGATTCGTTGTAGAATATATAGGCATGTCTTATTGTATAACGCTACAGGGTTGCAGGTGGCGATAATAGTTTGCCGTGTTTGGTAGAAGAATAACTTTCGCATGGGGCGTAAGTTTACTATTCGACCCTAGCCTAATATTTTTGCAGACAACGACGTTGTTTTACATTCTACTGTTAAATGTTGAATACAGGTAAACATACTGTGACTAAATACTATAGGTTAGAACCTTTTAGGTTTTTTTAAATTATTCTTTCATTTCTGTTGCCATATGATAGCCTAGGGTCGAATAGTAAACTTGCGCCAAGAGTAACACAATTGCATAATCAGAGATCGCGTTGAAATAGAAACGTAATGTTTATACAGAAACCTTTAAATTATTATGTTTAATACTTAAATAATTTAACATGTTTAATAGTTGTTACCTATGAAACTAATCTTACATCTGAAAAAAAAAAAAATAGAATATAATGAAGTAAGGTTAAAACATATGAAACACACTTCGTGTAACGCTATGGTAGTGCGGAGTGGAGGTTCTTCATGAGTTAGAAGATTGGTAGAATACGTTGCTATAGCAACTATCAAGCGTGCCAATAGATAGTGAGTAACACGACTGCGTAGTGGGAGAAACCTTCGCTATGTACGCATAGTCTAAGTTCGTTTTCGCGTTCAAAGAGAGCACTGTAGTTGGGTTACAGATTAAGATTATACTGACAAATTTATACGAAATTACTAGATTCCGGAATCGTTCGATGATACCAAAATTTGGCCGTGCTCTACAGTAATATCTACAGGTCAGCGACCTTACAACGCGCAATGGAATGACCAAATCACGTGTTAACAACAATCAATACAGATCTCGTGACAACTACCCTATTTGCATAACAACTCTCGCCTAGTTGAAATATTCATGGAAAATGTATTTCTTACAACTTCAGTTCAATCGATAAAAGTACTAGGACTACTTTCCACCAAAGAGAAAACATACATTAAGAACAACTTCTCTGACTGTCTGTATTTATACAACAACATACATTTATATTGTGGAAAATTTGATAACGCCGTACCTATGTTTAAAAGTTATTAAATGCAACTTTCTTAAATTACAGAAAAATAAGAACTGTGAATTCGCTCCCACTGGGACAAACTATGCACTTTAAAAGAACATGCGAACACAAGTATGTTTTGTATTTTATTTCATTAACGCTTTCTTTTTATGCCATACATTTTGTTTGTATCAGATGTGTGTATATTTTTGTTTATGCCATACATTTTGTTTGTATCAGATGTGTGTATATTTTTGTTTATGCCATACATTTTGTTTGTATCAGATGTGTGTATATTTTTGTTTATGCCATACATTTTGTTTGTATCAGATGTGTGTATATTTTTGTTTATGCCATACATTTTGTTTGTATCAGATGTGTGTATATTTTTGTTTATGCCATATATTTTGTTTGTATCAGATGTGTGTATATTTTTGTTCGTGAATGATTATGTTAAATTCAAGAAATTGTTTCAAATCTATGAGTGTGACGGGAGTAAATGGCAATCAAAACTTTTGATCTGGGGAATAATTGTGTTTCCCCCACACACTTCACTTGCACTTTCACAAGTCTTTTTAGACGTAAATACAAAAGTACAACCTATTTTTGTGTTAACCTACTTTTTCGTTATCTTGTCTAAAAAACTAAACAAGAACTACCAGGACTTTAAAAAGGACATTACCTACTATATT
Source organism: Philaenus spumarius (assembly GCA_018207615.1). NCBI lineage: Eukaryota > Metazoa > Arthropoda > Insecta > Hemiptera > Aphrophoridae > Philaenus > Philaenus spumarius. Next base: position 124,744 of record JAGFPH010002974.1, on the reverse strand, counting down.
TTGAAGATGGAAAGGTCTTACACGGAACTGTTTACGTTCACAAAGTTTATTTTTATACTGTGTTAGTGTAGTATTATCCTTTAGAGCCGACAATCAGCCTAAAAGTGCACTATAAAACGTTCAAGTAACAGATTAATGTTAAGCAGAATCGAACTAAACAGTTAGTACAACACTTCAAACAATTTGTTTGGATATAAAGTGTGTTGATAGACAGACGGGCAGTACAAGATGGCAGCTAATGACAAGCTCGTGTATTCAGTAAAGTAAAAGAAACCTGTTTGTGGACTCAAGTAGAGCAGACGGGTCATTTCACAGAGTATCGAGTACCTCATCGCTTGACCTTCCCAATTAAAAACTCGCCCACTTCTATTGCATACAATTAACTATGGAAATAATCGACGTCAGGGTTCAATTTGTGGGTTTCCTCAATTTATTCGTTTCCTGATATAATTGACAATTTCCTCTTGTAAATGGCATTATTTTATTGTATTAAGATACGCGCATGGAATATAGCAGATGTCTATGTAAAATCAAATTTAGTAAAGTTAAGTTTCAAAACTGATATCATTACAAACACATAAATAGATTTCTTGATAAAAAAAATTGAAAGTCAGATATGATCAACTTTCATAAAAGGTATAGTAACTTAAATTATTACAATTAACGTGTAAAAGAAATAGCACTGTTTCGGTCTGGTCTTCAAATGTAAAGAAAACTTTCTTGATGATCAATACATTATGAAATAAACTGTACCAGAAATAGGCACATACTTTCTCACAAACATATTTAAATTATTAAACAGATAATCTGCGACTTCATAATTGTATTAAAGTAGGAGAGGGGATACATTAAAGTAGGAGAGTAACTAATAAATATTATTATTATTAGCTAGAGAGAAAAATATTCGATCGATTTCGAACAAATTTGCACCGAACATGTAAATTAGGCCTGTATAGATAAACAAAACAATGTTTTGAATTGTTTTGAACTAAAACCCCCAAAAATCAGTAATTATTATTATTATTAGCTAAACGAGAATGTTTAGAAAGATGTGTTTTTTTTTCATGTGGCAGGGTACATTAAGGGTTACAAATAAGCCAAATTTTATCAAAATCGTTAAAGCCATTTTTTTATAAAAACAAAATAATAACAGATTGTTTGGCCAAAAAGGGGGTTGTTTTTCAAAAAATGTCAAAACCTTTTTTCGTGCATCTATACAGGCCTGATTGACATGCTTGGTGCAAATTTGTTCGAAATCGATTGAATAGTTTTTTCTCTAGCTTTGTATACATACAGAAAGGCATTTTGTAAACCACTTTTTTTACTCATAGAGTCCCAAAATGGATATTTCCACAAAATCTCAACATCGATTTTTTGCGATCACTATAATTTCTCTATACTATAGTATAGTGAGAAAATAAAATCATCAAACAAATTTATAGAAATAATAATTCTAATAATAAACTTCGAGCTAGACAAATGAGAGGAAATTATTATTAAGATGAATCAATACACTAATTCTAATTGTGTGTGTCGCATGGAGCCTTGGCCTCAGAACGCTTCCAGGTTGCCCAGTATTCCGTAGGGCATCAACATAGTATACATACAATATTTGATTGGTTCAATTTATACAAGAGCGTTTTCATTGGTTCAAAAATATCTTCCGCTCAGTTAGGGTGTTTTAAAAACGTTATACCCCTTTAACTTTTAAACTGTTAGTTGTATAAAAAAAATCACCATTAACAAAAAAAAGTCCTAAAATAACTAGAAAAATCAAAAATCATCATAAGATACAGTGTTCCATAAAAAATTCGAAAGTTGACCCCCATGTTTGAAAATTGTGGCTATTTACAAATAATTTAATTTCTTAAAATAGCTTTTCCTATTTAAAGCGTTTATCGTTTCCTATTTAAAGTTAGCGGTCAGATTTATATTTTACAAGATACCAATGGTGGCCAATTTAAAAAAGACAGCCTTTATATTGGCAATACAATTTTCGCACTCACCGGATATTTCAAGATGGATGTTTTACACGTGCATTGTCTTATTAAATGTAGTGTTACAGTGGTAACATCAGTTAAGCGTCACATCATAATATTATTACTGCATATAACACCACACCTTTAGATGTCAGTTCAACGGAAGATTGTTTGAAATCGGATTTGTATTAGTTTATTATTTACAATTTGTTAGTTTAACTGCGCTAATGTGTGAATTCAGTTCGAACCAAAGTTTAGTTTAACATTAGTTTGTATTTCTAAAATGTAAATTTATCGCATAATCTCTTTCAATCATTTAATACCTTGTTTTTATTTCAACTGTAGAGTTTTCTATATTATTTTCGATACGTATAGTTGGTTTATATCACAAGTTCTGTGTAATGTATATCTGATGTTCTTTTCAGTTTCTGGGTGATTCATTCGGCTGTGTGAATCGGGATATAAAGGTTATTCCCGTTACCCATTGCATTGTGTATGACGATCACTTCATGTTAATGTGTAAACACCACTATTTAAATATAGATCTATTTTTGTGTTCTACATTTTTAATAAATAAATAAAATTGTTTGAAGTATTATGTTCCAAAATTTAATTGATTTACGAAAGGTAATACGTATTGGATGGATTAAAATGGAAATGAATACAATACCGATTTAAACTTCTTGACAGTACCGCATCACGTGTGTTTTTATCTCTAAAATCATGTCACAGTTCAGTACAGGTAAACTTGTCTTTCTTTAAAGATAAGTTATGTGTAATGAACTACTTACTACTGTAAACAACAGTTAATTCCTTTTTATTTTTAGTTCCAGACAAGATTAACTCCCTCATTACATTTCATGCTTTTCACTGGGTGATTCATTTCTCGTTCTTTAGTCCAATTATTTGTTTTAAAGTGTTTATTTTTTTATTGAATGGACAAAACACATTGCACAATTTTTGGAAGAAATGGTGATTCGTCTGATAACGTTGTATCAAAAGGAAATTAGCCCACGCAATATTCCCAGACTACTTGGTATTAACCAGTCAACGGTTTCCAGGACAGTAAAGCGTTACAGAAAGACAGGAAACTACACAAGGAGACCCGTGTCAGGTCGGCCACGCTCTGCAAAAGGATGAGACGACCGATTTATTAAACTACATGTTCTCAGATAACGGTTCTCTATTGCTAATGAAGTAAGAAATTTAGTTGAAGAAGTCCGAGGTGTCCATATTTCTCGATGAAATGTTACAAGGAGGTTGAATGAAGTTGGGAGTGAATGCCAGAACTGGTCCACTTCTTACTTGAGTACATAAAGTTCAAAGGTTTTCCGGGAACACATCGATTGGACAAATAAAGACTGATGCCGTGTATTGCTCACAGATGAGTCAAGACTCGCTTTAAACAGTGTGGAAAAGACCAGATGAAAGACATTCAGAGTGCAATGTATCCACTTGAGCGGGTTAGCATGGAAGCTCAGAGATGGTACAGAGTTGCACATTGTTGATAGAGGCACTATAAATGCCGTCAGGTATATTTAAGACATCCTTCAAGAATATGTGATTCTATTTGCGCCATTTATTGGGGATGATTTTGTGTTACTCCTAGTGATGTAAAACGCCCGGGCGTTTAAATGTCGGGGCAAATGCCCTGGGCATATGCCCCGACATTTAAACGCTCAAAATCCATAAGCACCCGGGCGTTTATCCAGTTAAAGGCTAATAAACCTAATTAATGGAAATTAATTTAAAGACCACTCTTCTAAATAACTTTTTAAACCTCTTATTATACATATTTACATAAAAGCCTACATTAAAATAAATAATTACTTGTATAATATGTTATTTTATTGGTAGGAAGTGTTGACTCTCACTTGTCAACAAGGGGAAATAATTTAGACTGAAAATAAGCTTTATAGGTTTGTTTTTATTAACAATATCTGGCTAATGTAAATATAGAATTATACATATGTATATTACACAAGAGGAATCAGTCTTAAATCATTATGGGCATAATCAATACTTGAGGTCTTCGTACTCAATTAGTTTTTTGGTAAAAATTGGTAGGCCTAAGTAAAAACATGAATGATTGTATTACAAACATAATTATATATATTTTTTTAAACCAGTGTTGGACCATATAAAAGCAAAATGAAAATAATTATAAGTGCCTTTTCATGTTATTGAAATACAAAGCTGTTAAAAAGCACTTTTTTATTAACAAAACCTTAATAGGCCTACTTAACTATAAATTCAATTATTCATTATAAATTTACCTTATGCACACATTTATGACTTCCAGAGTAGAAACCTGCTTAAGTAGTAGTTAGTAAATTAGATATTATTTAAGAATTTTGCAACAAAATGTTTATTTAAAACACCACATTGAAAATAATACAAGTTTTAGGGGTTTATTTTAATGGTTTGAGTTGTTTGTCAACTTATCTCTTGATAATGACCCCCTCCCTCAAAATGTTAATTTTAAGACCACAACTAAGCACTGAAGGCAGTTAAAGATTAAAAACATGAACTATAATAATTAAAACATGAAATATAATAGTTAAAACTGCCTTAAACTAAATTTTTTATAACCGCCCAGTTTTTGGGCGCTTAAAATCGCTTTGGGCAAATGCCCGGGCATATGCCCATTTTTAAACGACCAGCCCACTGGACATATGCCCGGCCCACATCACTAGTTACTCCTAGAAGGAGTGGGACAATATACTCCAATAATCTACAAAATTTAACTTCTTCCTTGACGATTGAATGCAGTTTCAGAATCACTGAATACTGTTAGTGAGCTGTTTTTACATTTAACTTGTAATTTTTATATAGAAACAAAAATTTTATTTTTTAAAGTAAATAGCCATTATTTTCTTTTTTCATTATTTGCTGTTTCATCATTACCATCCCTTTGGTTCCACTTTGCATTATGCTTATACGCTTTGCTTGTGATAATATTAACAAAATATTCCACTCAACTTTCAAAATGACTTGTTTAATGATAATCCTAGGTGCTGCGATACTTTTTACCAGCAGTTTATTTGTAGTCCTGTACTGGATGTGTTAGTCGGTGTTTGCACAGTGTTGAGAAGATTAATAGCCATTCAACTTGGCAATACTTAGGTGTTATCAACTCATCCGGTGTTACACTTTCCGTATTTGAGATGGCCACTTGTATAGAATATGTTTTATTTGTAGTGTTACTACGGAGTGTGCTTGTTAACACATGCAAGAGCATTAGAATATTTTAGATGGTGTGTCAATTCACTAAAAATGTGCCCCATCCCTCTATTTGCAATTGTACAGAATAATGCATATAGTATTTTCAAGCAAGCCATTTGCATCGTAACCGTGAAATCTTTCGTACTGAATCAACTAAATGGGTTAGAGGAGAGAATAAAACGAGTGTTACATAAATACAGATTAATAATGTACGAAATAACTTCAACTTCAGAAACTCTGAATGAAAATTTAGAAAGAAGTTAAATAATTAAACACTGTTTGGAATTGAACGAATGGAATGATGTGCAATGAGCTGGAAATGCAAACATGGCTTTGAAGTTAAAACAGCTTTGTGTTCACACTTGGTAAATAAATCCGAGAGCTGAATGAAGCGAGGGTGTGGTCTAGAGTGATGTGAGCTTGTCTTGTGTCAGTGAAGCGTGTACAACTAAGATGCAAACATCCGGAATTACAACCACCCTCTTCACCACTCGTACATTTATTTTACATGATCACATTTCACTGTTAGGCCAGTCGGTAGAGGTAATTTTAGACCAAAAGTTTCAGTAATTTACAATAAGGCTGATTTTTTTTATAAGTACATTCAAGTATGTAGATTAACATAAAAAAAAGTTTACCAGTCTATCGATTTCCCAAAGTCGAAAAAAAATCGATTATCATTTTTTTTTCGATTATCCTTAATATTTCGAGCTGGGATGAAGATAGAGAAAAATAAAAAAATACCACCGTGTAGGGAAGGTATTTTTCAATAAAAAAGGTAATATATATCTCCGAGCAATGGTTTGTCTGGAAAAAATTCGAAAATGCAGGTATGTATTTTGCAGCAGGGGAAATCACTAAAAGGGGACATCTTATTCATATATGAAGCGTTGGCTCATTCTAAATTGGCCAAATTTTAATATTTTAAACATTTATGCTGAGTCTCAGCTTGTTATCTTGAAAATGACCCGATCTAGGAGTCGATTTCGATTATCGATTTTAGGAGTACCGGACCCACGAACTAATTTCAATCTATTCCAGTTTTGTCAATTTTTGGAATATCAACACCAAATTTGTTTTACAAGTTGAGTACACCAGTATAAATATTCGTAGTAAGTATGAAGGATTTTTTCTTGTTATTTTTGAAAACGAGGCAATTGAAAATAGTCTTCTGTTTTACCTATCTCGTTTTAACTATAACACTTTTGGATTCAACGACTCCATTTTCGAAATTTTTGACATATCGATTTAAAAATTGGTACAGAAGTTACAAATACAATTTGTTTTTTGCTATACTTTTTTTTAAAACTATATTTTCAAAAATGACTAATCTGCAGCTGACCAACTCAAGCGTTTTGATGAAAAATCTAAAAAGGTCTAAAATTATACTTTTTTAATTTACTTGTGCTTTTAAAAGTAAATAATGAAAAAGGTTTATACTCCTTGAACTTGTTTGAATATATATATTTAACTTGTAAAAAAACTTTCAGGTTGATATTTTGAAAATTTTCTAAACTGGAGCCGATTAAAATTAGTTCGTGGGTCCGGTACTCCTAAAATCGAGAAACCCATTGATGAGTCGAGTGGCTCTAGATCGGGTCATTTTCAAGATAACAAGCTGAGACTCAGCATAAATGTTTAAAATATATATTTTAACTCCTATGTCAAGTTTCAATTCGATATATTAAAATTCGGCCAATTTAGAATGACCCAACGCTTCATATATGAATAAGATGTCCCCTTTTAGTGATTTCCCCTGCTGCAAAATACATACCTGCATTATCGAATTTTTTCCAGACAAACCAACCATTGCTCGGAGGAAATAAACACATATGACCTTTTTTATTGAAAAATACCTTCCCTACACGGTGGTATTTTTTATTTTTCTCTATCTTCATCATAGCTCGAAATATTAAGGATAATCGAAAAAAAAATGATAATCGATTTTTTTCGACTTTGGGAAATCGATAGACTGGTAAACTTTTTTTATGTTAATGTACATACTTTAAGGTACTTATAAAAAAAATCATCCATATTGCAAATTACTGGTAGTTTTAACCTATACCGACTGGGGTATGTAAACAATGAAACAATATGAGGTAAGTTTGGCGACTATGAAATATTAAGAACCTATGGTTTGTTCGCAACTAACTTGAAAACCTAGATATATTTATTTCTTATTCTACAAAATTCGAATTCTATATACCAAAATCAATAGAGTTGTTTTCATGCACTTGCATAATTTTATCAACCGATGTCAGAGAATACTTCACTGAATATGCCATTAATTCACTTCAAAGTATGGTATGTACTGGCTTATTTTACCACTTCTCTTGTGTCCATCCCAGAAAACACAAATCCGGATTTGATGGTGTATCTTTAAACATTGTACCACTTACATAAATAAACGGAACCAGGAACTGGCACATACTTTCTCACAAACATATTTAAATTATTTAACAGATTCATTGTTGTAGGTGGGATAGGAGAGGTGATATTAAAGTAGATTACCTAATAAATATTACTATTATTAGGTAGAGAGAAAACTATTCGATCGATTTCGAACAAATTTGCACAAAACGCATCTATTAGGCCTGTGTAGATGCACTAAAAAAGGTTTTGAACATTTTTGAAAAACAACCACCTTTTTGGCAAAAAAATCCCCTAAAAATCAGTTATTATTATTAGCCAAACAAGAATTTTTAGAAAGATACGGGTTTCTGCATATGGTAGGGTACATTAAAGGCTACGAATAATCCAAATTTGATAAAAATCGTTAGAGCCGTTTTTTTTAGAAAAAAAAAATAATAACTGATATTTTGGGGGTTTTTTGCAAAAAAGAGGTTGTTTTTCAAAACCCTTTTTCGTGCATCTATATAGGCCTAATTGACATGTTTGGTGCAAATTTGTTCGAAATCGATCGGATAGTTTTCTGTCTAGCTTTGTATACATACAGACTTTCAGACAGACATTTTGTAAAAACACTTTTTTGGATTCAGGGGGTCCCAAAACGGATATTTCCACAAAAATCTCAACATCGATTTTTTTGCGATCACTACACTTTCTCTATACTTATAGTATAGTGAGAAAGTAAAAAAAAAAACGAAATCTCTTCTCACTTAACGTAGTTGTGCGGGAACATTCATTAAACTCGATACGAGTCGAATTGACAACCTATAAGGTTAAAACGAACCATAAATATAATGCGCACGAACGAAATGTTACCATAACTTACCGAAAGTGCCAACAATAAGCTGGAGTTAAGGGTGTGCGAGCGTTGTAATCCGACTAAACATTGTAATGCTCTCTAAGACTTTGGCAGTTGTAAAGCAACATGTGTGTGAACCGCCATCTCAGAAATAATATTAATGGCTCATTGTAAAGTACTGTATATGCAGGCACAATTGCTAGTCTACCAATAGTGTAACAATAAGGATGATTGCAATAAAAACATTTGTTTAAATGTTCATTATCATTATTTTAAAAACGAAACATTCAGACGAACTATATCATCGTTTCAATCGTTTTTTCACCCCTAAGCTACAAAGTCGCCTAAATACTTGATATAATACAAATTTTGAATATATGCGCTTTGTTTTACCTTAATTGATTTAATAGAAGCTAAAAAGCGTACATAAAGGCTTTAAGCTGGGAATAAAACACCATATATTATCAAATATGATTTACCTGTAAACAAAGTTATATTGATATTAATTTAGCCTGAAAATAATTTTACCTCCAATATACCTATACAAAAGCGTAAAACATGTTATATTGTTAATACATAAAAATAGAATAATAGGATTATTTTAATCACATGCATTATTTCTCAAGGCCATTTGTTTGTCGGTACGCCATAACTTCCTTAATACATCATCAAATTACATGAATGAGGCATCATTTTAAAGCTTTCCTTAACCACTACACCGGAAAAATATACAAAATACAATTATACAAAAAAACAAAAACAATAAAGAATCCGAAAGTAACAGTGATGTTGTAGGGATCAAGTAAGTTGTAGGGATATTTTCCTGGCGTTGGTACCACTGATGATAACAATACCCAGCTGGAGAGCTGCCATAACGCCACTACATTGCTATTTTTTCTTTCTCCACCCTACACGTAGTATATGGAGAAAGAATTGTTTTCGTAAAAATGTTCGAATTTGAATTTTCAGTTGAATTATCTGTTTTGGTGCTCCCAGAACCCCAAAGACCTTTTTAGTGCAATTATCTGTGTTGGTGCTCCCTGAACCCAAAAATATTTTTAGTGGAATTTTTTGTTTTGGTGCTCCCTGAACCCAAAAAAGTGTTTTTAGAGTGGTGTCTGTCTGTCAGTCTGTCTGTATGTAGGCCTATACACGACCAGAGAGGACACTATTGGTCCGATTTTCATGAAATTTGGTATGTAGGTACTAAACCCTAATATCTCCAGGCGTTTTTTCATTTTTTGGAATTTTTAATTTTTAAGGGTAATTTACCCCTAAAACCCATAAAAAACGGCAAAAATTCAAATTTCTCAAAAAACGGCTCTAACGATTTTGATCAAATGTTCAGTATTTATAGTGCTTAAGATGCCAAAAAAAATTACACCACCCGCTTTTATCGAAACTTCGGCGTTTTATAATTATGGGGAAATGTTTAAAAATAAACAAGTTTGTGTTGTCAATCTAGCATCGCGGCGGCGGCCGCACGGGTTAGCACCACGGTAGCGAGCACGGCCAGTCAAAGGTCGCGCGATCGAATCCCGCCTGGGACAATAATTTTTTTATACAATTGACGTAGGTAGAATATTATTTTTTTGTTTTGTTCTAAAAAGTAGTAAAAAATAAAATGATTAAAAACAATATCGTTTTGACTACAGTAAGTTGGGAGAAAGTTTGTGTCAGTTAACTGATACCGTTTATTAATTAATTGTAAGCGTGGTTATAAACAGCATTGTTTATACACCTATTACTTTAAGTGGGATTTAAGTAAGTTAGAATGCGAATGCTTCGCACGGGTCAACTAGTTATTTTTAAAATAAAAGTATTATTATCAACAATAATACAAATTACAAATAATACCTATATTTTAAGTAAAATTTGAGAAATTAAGTTAAGGATTTACTGGAAACATAATAAGGAACTTTAATTAGTCTTTTAGTCTATTTAATATAATTTAAAATTTTACTCAGAATTATTTATTTGGTTACATCATTTAATTGTTTATTCAAAATATACTACACCACGGTAAAGGTAGCCTATTACTTTTACTTTTCATACATCACTGTCAAGTGTTATTGGGATATCTATAATGTATACAAAATATTGACGAATAATTGAAGGAAGTGACATAATAACACAAAAGAAATTTGAATATTGAATTTAAATTAGGTTTCCTCCCTGCCAAGTTAAACAGTGTCACCGAAGCGGACAAATACAAATCCCAACAAACTTAAGGTGTTTCTGAAAGGTAAAATCATTGGAGCGAAAACCTAAATAAACTTACTCTGTTCTATCTAGTCCTTGTACTTTAACTACAAGCTCTGACCTTCGTTGACTATTATTAATTAGTGGTAGTACTGTATTTATATTATAAAAGTGAAAAGCTGTGAAATCCAATAAACATAAATAAATGGTAAGACATAATAATTTATATGAAGCTTACATGTTTAGTGATTGTATAACTACATTCAAATAACACCAGGCAATTGAATGACAGATGCGCAACAGTTTAGGATCTAGTAGGTGTTTCAGATATTGGTATTGCAAAGTTGAAGGTCGCCCTTACCATTTGGCTTGACAACACATCTCAGTTGTGGAAAGAGGTGTGCTGTGAATAGTGGCGTCTGTTAATTTACAGATTTTAGCGTAACGCGTTTTAGTATAGCCGTAAAGATCTGGTTATACGATCTTTTCTATGTGGTAAGTCTATAGTCTAACTACAGCGTAATATACTCCAACATTATAAAATGATAATTTCCAAGTACATTGTTTGAAACTAATTCGCTTCGTTTTGAAATAGTAAATTGCAGTAAGAGTGTGTAGGCGTTATGTTCCATAAAGTAGGTTCTGTTTTACAGTATTGTCTAAGAAAAACGTACTTGAAATTTTTTAGTTTAAACCATGTTTTAGAATAATTGTATTCTTCCCGGCATTATTTTATATAAAATCTATTATGAAAGATTTAAAAATATTGAATATAATATTTAAAAAAATGGAAAACGGTTGACCCTAAAGGTCATCCATGTAACTTCCCGCTAAGTTTAATTACAACAAACACTATTTATGGAAATTTTGAACTGCCATAACTTTTGAATTAATCAACCGATTTTTATGCGATTTGCGGCAATCGATGCAATTTTTTAAGTCCATTGAAAGAATCAACAACAAAAATTTTTCAGATGAAAAGTTTCGGAGAAATTGAGGAAAAACACTTTTTTTATTTTCTTTCGTTCACAATATCTCGCGAATGAATCAACCGATTTTTATGCGATTTGCGGCAATCGATGCAGTTTTTCGAGTCCATTGAAAGAATCGACAACAAAAAATTTTCTAATGAAAAATTTCGGAGAAATTGAGAAAAAACACTTGTTTTTATTTTCTTTCGTTCACGATATCTCACGAACGAATTAACCGATTTTGACCGGACTGGTAGCGATCGACGTCGCTTTTCAAGGTTAAAAGCTAATTAGATTTTGGAATTGATCGGTAAAGCCGTTTAAAAGTTATTAAAAAAAACCTGATTTAAATTTTTTTTATTTCTTAGTTTTTTCGACATTTTTCAGAACCTACCGGTCCGAATTAGTTGAAATGTTCAGGAAATCTAAGTTTGATGGAACTCTTTAGAACGCCGTTTGGTAGGATCCAATCGGTTAAGCCGTTCAAGAGTTATAAGCGGGTCACACATATACACACACACACACACACACATACATACAGACAGGGTGACACCTTCTCGGGAGTGGTCAGGGAAGATTCCTAGGACCTCAAAACGTCGAGATCTGATGAATACTCGATTTTCGAAAAACGGGGTGAAACCAATAACTTCCCGATTTTAGAAAATTTTCAATTTTCTTTTAGCCGGAAGTTAAAAATAGGGATTGTGTATATTCCCTAAAATCAAAATTTTACCTTACCGGCTATCTTCATAGGCTGTGTATTTTAAATGCTACAACTTTATACAGTCGCCACGCCTTTTCTACTGGGCAAAAGTTAATATTGTTTCGTTTAAACTGATGGTATTTATGTCGAAATACTTTAACAAGCATTCAAAAATCAATTCCTTATACCGTCCAAAGTAATAAACTCTTAAATTGTCCCTTAATTTTAAAATCCTCTAGATAATTCTTCATCGACTAATATGCTCAAGCTATATCAATAATCCTTTTTTTTTAATTAAAGCTTTTTATCCATGGATAAGTCATCTAAACATTTTTAACACTGTAATTATAATTTTTTGTTAAAATAATACGTTAGAAATTCGTTATTTTCTGTAACATTTACATTAGGCTGATAAAGAACACTGTCATATTGTATTGATGATTACGTAAATCACTTTAGTAAAAGCAAAATATATATAGGGCCTATCGCCATAGCAACCACTTTAACAAAATATAAAAGTGATTCTATTCCCAGCTGTTAGTTTTATTGTGTAATATAAAAGTCCAATAATAAATAATTGTACAAAGTGGTCATAGAAACAAACATCAGTTTACTGAAATGTTATTGATTTGGTTTTGCCTCAACAAAAAATTCTTCATAAATTTAATTCAACGAAGGAACTTTTAGGCCGATTATACAATGTGAATTAGTTTAGGCATAGAGTGGTTAATCTGAGACCAAAATACTTTGAGATACAATATACACATTTTGGGGACTTTTGCCGAATACACCCGGCCCATTATGTTCTTTACAAATTATCATACTAAATCATGTGCACGTTTTTCTTGTGAGCGAACTCCTGTTTATAAATACGGACAACTTCTATCTACAATATTAGGCTACGTTAAGTTATTTAGCTACAATGTGTGAGCTTTCGCAGTCCTATTTTCCCGTGTTTGTACAAATTAGGTCTACATATACATCGGGTGGAAGATTTGTAGTACAATTTTATTGAGTATAATTTTAAGTTTTTTATTGTAAGATAGGTATTTTAAAAACATAGAGAAAATTACTGTCCCAAATAACCAAGAAGACGACGTCATACACTAGGTTTTGACATTTCCAATCCAGGAATTAACGATGACTACTTCGGAATGTTATTGGTATAAAGTAAAAAGACCACACCAAAATTTAAAAGGGAGGTACCACATACACGTGTTTTCAATGTCTCTTTAGTTTGACGCTGGGCTACTAACAACATCTAGTGTAAAATTCGATTACAAAGAGTAGTGAATTGAACGAGCTAAGACTGTGACACACGGACGGACAGACGATTATACACAAATTTCGATTAAACTGCAGATATTAAAACATATAAGACTAAAAGTATTCTTAATATAGTAAGCGCCAACGATGATTACTGAAGAAAATGGCAGAACATTTCCTAAAAAGGAATCAAATATAATTACTGTACAATAATGTTGGTTGTTTAAGTATGTAATCAAACAAAATATACATAATTTATTGCGGCCACAGAATGAAGAACGGATTTTTACAGAATCAGCTTATATGATTAAATCTAAGTTAATGTTATCCATACCAACTTAATTTCTAACATCATTAGGTTTGTTAATTTAATTGTTCTACATTAGTGGCCAAGAAAGGGAAACTGTTTGACGGTTGATATAAGATTCGTATCACACGATGTAATTTCACCTGATGTTTGTATTTAATGTTATGCTTCGGTAGTTTAAAAGTAAGCAAACAATTATTGAGCACAGACTTTGTAAC
>JAGFPH010002974.1:64905-103724 GCA_018207615.1 Philaenus spumarius | reverse complement strand
GGTTAATAATATAACGCAGTTCATGGTAGGCTACTGAACATTTAATGCTAAATGTAAAACCATAGGATTGAACGAAATTAAAGATATTACGAGATTTTATATAAAAGAATTAGTTTAATCACGAATGTTGTAGAGAATATAAAGAGTTACATAAATGAAGTACTTATCACTAGTAGACCGACTTCCAATCACTTACCTACAACAAAGAGAAACACTATTAAAATACATAAAGAGTAAATGATTGATGCATATAAGTTTATTGTACATATTGACTGAGTACCTTAATTAATACACCTCTTACAGGACGTTTTCTACACAATTAGTTGTAGTTGCTACGACAGAGAATAAATATAAATACAATGTTACGGACAAAAGTCCAGTCTTTTTTAAATCGTTTTTACAGTTAAGAAAAGTTTATGGTTTCAGATTTCTAGTCGAGTTTCTCGTCAGGTGAGTATTAACCTATAACACCAAAGTCAAACTACGACATGATCGATTACGTCTGAAAACATGAATCAATAATTTAATTCAACGGAGAAAGTTCGAAGAATGTGTGCAAGACTGTACGGTGTTAAAAAAAGCAATTAGTTTACGTACAGAATAAGACCTTGTATGGTTCACCCCTGAAACTAAAAGTAACAAGAATATTTTAGTTATTTTTGATCAAATTTAGATTTGTTATTTTCTCACAAAATATTGTACAGACGATAAAACTAATTCAGAATAGGGTTCCATTGTTTGCCTAATAATAAAAACTGAAATTGTTCCCTGTTTATATTATAAGTTAGACGTTCTACCTAAGTATATTGAATTAATATGTGAGCTGGGCGAGGTTGAAAACCCGCGAGTGTTTTTAACGAACCTAAAAACATTTGCACTCTATACAAAATTTAAAACGTATGATGGCGGCAAAAATGATAAAACTGTGTACAGTGTAAGTGAGTTAGCAGATAAGCCCTTTATTGCGCAACGAGTTTTGAATGCATGATGCAAGCGAAGTGAGCAGTTAGTTGGCATTCAACGCTCAGAGAGTCGACCAGTGACCGGTGCAACGGTGGCATGACCTAAAGCCAACTGTTTTTAAAAATGTTTAAACTGTGTTTTTTGTTTTTAATTTTATATGTGCAATGATTCGTGTTTGGTATGTGTGTATTTGTTAAGTTAAATTTTGACGTGCTCACATGTGAGTAAAATTTATTTAAATTGTATAAAACCTGAAGATGGGAACGTGTTCCTGAAACGCCCGTAGTTTTACACTACAGAAAATAAGTTGCAAGACGGAAAAAGGTATATATATATTAATATTGTAGATATACATTACTTAGTTGTTAAACTATTGCAACTGGAGACATAAAAATGAAGAGTAAATATAATATATTACAGTACAAGTATTCCTTAGCAAAATATAATTAAGGGTTTTATCTCAAGGCTAGTAACTAAAGATAAATATCCTTGCAAAGACGAGCTACCGTCTTGACTTGACTGGTAGAGCTAGCCAGGACCCAAAAAAGGAATTTTCACTAAAGGTGATCAATTTAATTAATTTAAAACTGTAATTAGTTAATTGTAAGAAGTAGGTGGGCGAGCAGAGTGTGGTAGATCGTTGCAAATGGCAGACAAATATTATAATAGATCGTTGCAAATATTATACAGACAAAAATATAACACAAATAATATTAATTTCTTGTTTTGAAATTTAATTTGAAAAAAGTCTTCTAGATAGTGAATAAATATTCGAAAAATGTTACAATTCAAAGAAATGTATTATTTCACATCAGTTTTATATCGCCACGCTTACTTTTAACATTTTCCAAACTCGGCTCCACAAAAAACAGTGATCAAGCTATCAGCAGCTGGGAACAAGTCGACCTTGGCAGTTGTACGCATCTAGTTATAGTAAAGGGGAGTATTCAGGACTACCTCAAGCTGGAGCAATCAATATAACCGGAAAGAGGGATGTTCTCACCCCTCCCCTTCACACTAACTATAAGAGTTAAATTAATTGCCCTTTGAAGATAATCACGCTATCTAACCAAAGGCTATTGTTTCTTAACTGTCTTAATTAAAAAGAATAACGTATAAACAGTTTTTACTCGATAAAATAATAAGGTTTTTTTTAGAGTGGTGTTGGTAATTGATGGAGTTTATAGACGAAAAGGAAGAGTTCATTTGTTTTGCAACTGTAAACATATACGGTTATGGTTTTAGGTAAAACGTGTTGTCTTTAACATGCAAAATAATTTTAGCTAACATCACAACACATTTCGTCCAGCATTTTAACATCTGTTTTAAAGGAACCATCAGGTAGTTTTATTTTAAACTAGGAGAGATGACTGCGTTAACTCGAGTGTACAGTCATCAGCGGAGTAATTTAAAGTAGTCCATATTTTAGATAAAAATGTTATTATAAACAAACAGGAATAATTCACTATTACAAAATGTCGTACAACATTTTGTTCGATCATTTGTTTCTTTCTTTGAGAAATGGATATCATTAGGTCTCAGATAGAATTAACCATCTTAGGCCTGAAAATTGTACCTTTTTTGACAGTGTATAATCGGCAGGCCTACATAAATGCTTCTTCAGTGGAATTTTTGTTAAGACAAAATTGAATCTAAGACAAGTCATTTCAATATTTATTTAAATCATTTACGTGTATTTTAGTAGTGGGAACATTTCATTCAGTCGGACCTTCACTTTACAGGTTAGCACTCACTATGTGATTAAATGGCACTTGTTTTTGTCCTTCGTGCTAAGGCTTGCAGTTATACAAAATAAGTGTCAGACAAAAGATTCTGGTAATATTTAGAAGATTTATAACAAATTTGAACATATTCTAAATACTGACTAGAAAAACATATTCTAAATTGAACAAATTGAAGACTGGATATTGTATCTTATTGATGAGTAAGAAATTGTTTGTTCTGCGAGCTTATTTTGGTCACACCATGCAGTCGTATCAAAAAAAAAAAAAAATGTTTCATACAATAATTTTACATAATATGGTTACTTGTCAACAAGTAACTTTGAACAGATTTTATACTGTGCGTACTAAAGAGTTATGCATTTTATTCAACCTCTATTTTTCCACCCTTTTTGCTCAGGATGTTCATGCCTTCTATCACGCTAATCGTTTGCTAAACATATATTTACATCAAATCCTTGTTCAAAATAATTCATATTCGTCCAGGCTGTCATTCTAAAACCGTTTTTAATGGGTTGATATGGGAAATCTGCTGTTTTACTGATAACATATCCTGATTACTATGGAAATGAATGCCAAATTAGTAACGTTTTCTCTCACTACGCAACCGAGTTTTACATTATGAACTCGAGCAAATAGCCATAGTAACGTCTTTATCAATAAATCACTTCAAACCTTCCATCGATTTTTGAGCAAACGAGAAGAAACTTATATACAGTATTTCGATCAGCTATTTTATTGGGTACATTTAACAATAAAGGCACTGCTTTGAGCATGAAATTGTTAAATTTAAGACGGAATATTTTTTTATTTTTGTAGCAATTGCATCTAAAGAAAGCTATATTGACACACAGAATATAGGCCTACGCTGGTAAACATGGGATGTTCATTTATAATGTACATATCACAAGACGCATAATTATATATATTCAATACCAATTATTTGTTGAGGGATTGCAATACAAACGAATACATAGACTTTATTGTGTTAGCTTCCATTCACACAACAATAATTAGTTTTGTTTTTCTTTTCAACAGAGAACATATTGGACTAGACCAAAGTAAAATCAATGGAAACAAAAGCGCGAACCGGCTGCTACTGTACAACCTTGTAAATAAATAAGAAGATGAGGGCCATTACATCGTTCTGCAAAGGAAAGAGGTACAATCAATTACACTGAAAGCACTGCACTGCTGCCAAAATAACACAACAACAAAAAATAGTGTTAAAAACGTAATACGTACTAAAGAAGACAATTATGGGTTACGTTATTTGATACTTTATTTAACGGGACAAATTCTAGATTCCATCTTTTAAATGTACGATTAACGGGCAAAGGATGAAGTATTAAAATATTAACTTTAAAAATCCTCCTTTCTTGCGCCTAATTCCAGAAGGTAAGCTTTTAAACGTTGGTAAAAATATATACATTTCTAAAACTTTCGAAAATAACTAAAACGCCTAACTAGTTCAAATTTTAAAATTAATTCAATATTGTTGACGATTGAGACACGCTTGCAGTATGTAACAAGTAAAGTATAATATGGGATATTCAGGGGGAATGCAGAGCCTATTTAATACTTGTAAGCTAATAATGTCAAAGATTTTTAAAGAAATACTGGATGTTTCACACGCTAACAACTCTCACATTAGTTTGAATATCAGTTCAGATTCGGCTAGCAAAATACACTCAATGTAAAATATATTTTAGATTTACTTTTAAATTATTATATAAATCACTAACTTTAAAACGCTTTAGGAGAAATAACAAATTAATTACAACATTTTAAATAGACCACTGATCTACAAAATAATGCTTATCAAAGCTTAAATTGAACAAATTGATCACTTTTAGAACTATGGGTTAGACTTCTATTTTAAAAACTAAATTTAAATTTCATAAATTTGCTTGGGTTAATTAATTAATCTACGTAGACTTAATGGACTGTTGAAATAATAATAAAAACTTTGACAATAAAACAAAAACTTTTAACATGAATAATTAAAAAAACAAAATTACCTATTTAATGGTGTAATAATTATTATTTAAAGCAAATATTATTTGAATGTAATTCTGAGCGTTTCAAAAATAGGTATTTATTATTAAAAAAAATTAATATATAATCAAATGACAAAATGAAAAATAAATTTCGAACCTATGATTCAGATTTACATGATTTTTTTGTGTATTAGTTACATAAACTAATACATTACAGATCTATTTTTATTCCCATTTTACTTTCTCACTATACTATAGTATAGAGAAAGTATAGTGATCGCAAAAAAATCCATGTTGAGATTTTTGTGGAAATATCCGTTTTGGGACCCCCCGAGTCCAAAAAAGTGGTTTTTACAAAATGTCTGTCTGTATGTCTGTATGTATGTATGTCTGTATGTATGTATGTCTGTATGTATGTCTGTATGTAGACAAAGCTAGAGAGAAAACTGTTCGATCGATTTCAACCAAATTTGCACCAGACATGTCCAGTACGCCTGTATAGATGCACGAAAAAGGGTTTTGAACAATTTTGAAAAACAACCCCCTTTTGGGCCAAAAAACCCCAAAAAATACAGTTATTATTTTCTTATAAAAAAACGGCTCTAACGATTTTGATAAAATTTTGCTTATTTGTAGCCTTTAATGTGCCCTACGATATACAGAAACCCGCATCTTTCTAAAAATTCTCGTTTAGTTAGTAATAATAATAATAACTGATTTTTGGGGGTTTTTTGGCCATAAAGGGGGTTGTTTTTCAAAATTTTTCAAAACTTTTTACGTGCATCTATAAAGCCCTAATTGACGTGTTTGGTGCAAATTTGTTCGAAATCGATCGAATAGTTTTCTCTCTAGCTAATAATAATAATATTTATTAGTTAATCGCCTACTTTAATAAAAGTATACAAAGCTAGAGAGAAAACTATTCGATCTATTTCAACCAAATTTGCACCAGACATGTCTAGTACGCGTGTATAGATGCACGAAAAAGGGTTTTGAACAATTTTGAAAAACAACCCCCTTTTTGGCCAAAAACCCCCCAAAAAATCAGTTATTATTTTTTTATTAAAAAACGGCTCTAACGAT
Organism: Philaenus spumarius; assembly: GCA_018207615.1. Taxonomy (NCBI): domain Eukaryota; kingdom Metazoa; phylum Arthropoda; class Insecta; order Hemiptera; family Aphrophoridae; genus Philaenus; species Philaenus spumarius. Next base: position 97,936 of record JAGFPH010002974.1, on the reverse strand, counting down.
TTTGATAAAATTTGGCTTATTTGTAGCCTTTAATGTGCCCTACCATATACAGAAACCCGCGTCTTTCTAAAAATTCTCGTTTAGCTAATAATAATAATAATAACAGTTTTTGGGGGTTTTTTGGCCATAAAGCGGGTTTAAAAAAAAAATCAAAACCATTTTACGTGCATCTATGGAGACCTAATTGACGTGTTTGGTGCAAATTTTTTCGAAATCGATCGAATAGTTTTCTCTCTAGATAATAATAATAATAATAATGATATTTATTAGTTAATCTCCAACTGTAATAAAAAAAAACTCTCCTACCCCACCCTACAAGTCACAGTGAATCTGTTTAGTAATTTAAATGTATTTGTGAGAAAGTATGTGCCAGTTCCTGGTACCGTTTATTTTTACTTGAGTACTTCTTTTAATACACATTTTCTTTATTTGGAAAATAGCTGAATTTTACAATCACAAAAAAGCTTCTAGATTTACAACCTATGGTGCTAGAGGGATGTTTACATGACAACCTCATACAAATATTGTTTTTCAAAATTTAGCATTTTGAAAATATCAAAACCATTATCTTAGATTTTATAAATGTATGTTATTACTATTTATATTGGTTAGGTATATGCATGGCAAATATCAAAATGGAGAAAAGATAGAATCACGAGTAAAACAATCTAGATGTCAAGTAGGTGCTATAATTCTTCATGTATTGTTGTAACAAGAAAGAGTAACCTTACTCGCATTATAGGCATCAACTTAATATTGCATTTACTCGTGATCCCATCTTTTCTCCACCTTGGTATTTGGCATGAATCTAACCAATATAAACAGGAAAACCATCCAATATTGTTTATTTAAGATGGTGTTTTTGAGATTTTCAAAATTAAAAATTTAGAAAACTAGTAAAAAATTATTAATTTTGTGGTTGTCATGTTGAATATCAAATGAAAGCTACGATAAGCTTTAAAATCAGCTATCAAACATTCGTCAAGCACCATCCTTTGAAAATCTACGACCATTTTTCTATCAAAAACATTGACAAATTCTGCTATTGCAGCAATTTTCAAAAATCTGATTTTCCACTAAAAATTAAAAAATGAAAAAACAGATTTTTAATGCATTTACTTGGTACAACTAATACACAAAAATAATGTAAGTATAAGATATACAGGTTAAGACCCATCTAAGGTGATTTTGACCCATATAAGATAAATGTTACGATTTAATTATATACTCACACTTCTCCGATCGCTAACCTGTTGCATAACATGCAATTTAACAAATTTACTTCAACTTAAGATCTGTTACAACGCCAACATGAAAGTAAAAGTTTCCTCCAGTTAAAAATTACGATTTTTGTTTATTATTAAAGGTGCCTGTAATGGCTGTACTCTAAATTAAAAGTTTGTAACCGTTAATAATTATAACGGTGTGGAAATGTTCAGGATATGTTAACTGACATTAAACTACAACTTTAAATAGAGATAACTTTAAGTTGCCCCTTTTTGAGAGCCTTTCATAACGGGTAAATCTTTACCGTAAGGTTTGGACCTTTTCAGTCGAATTAATTTAAGCCACTTAAATCGAAAAGTTTCTTAATTCCCCAAAAAAGTACTGCTAAATTTAAAAAAAAATTACAAATATTATTAATGAAAGAGATAACGGATGCTCTCTTGTAGTTGATGAATGACCGCCGCACTGACAACGTGGATGAAATGCCAACTAATTATAAAATTGTGTTCTGTGTTCGCATGCGAACTTTTGTAAAATTTTATTTTGACTGTGCAGTGCAATGTCTTATGTCGTAAACTGTTTATAAGTGTATGTGTTCCTACTTTATATTTGATGTATTCACGTGTGAGTGAAGTTTATTTACAAAACCTGAAGATGGGGAGCTGTTCCCGAAACGCCTAGTGTTTAATTGCCAAAAAAAGTTCCATGACGGATAACCATCTATAAAAAACAACATAACAATCATTTCTGTTTTTGTCACATTTCAATCGGACATCTTTTACTGCAGTGCAATAAACATCAAATGTAAAACTTCCTCTATTAAAACCGTAAAAGATGTCCGATTGAAATGGGACAAAAACAGAAATGTTTGTTGCATCGTGAATAAGTATAACACATTATAATTAGTTTTATTTTAATATTGAACTAGGAAGCGTTGCTAATAGGATTGTAAAAGGGTCAATTGCAGACGGGTGGGTCATAAACCCTCCAGGTCAGTTTGGGCTGCCTCAATTTAGGTTGGTATGTCTTACATATATATTAATATAGGTATATTACAATTAAGATTTTTTTTAAATCTCTGTTGTTGCCATATTTTTAATCTTAATAAGATAAGACAGAATTCTTTTTAATATACTTGGGTATACATAAATTCCCATTTTCCAACTACATTTCTTATTTCATTGTGGATAAGGTCCCCGAATCACTATCTTAATACAAGGTTAATTTATATAACCTGTTTTTTCCGTCAAGTGATCCACTAGTATTAAAAACACTACCGCGGTTTCGGACGTATTCAATCGTCCATCTTCTAAATTAAGTTTCATAAAACAAATTTTTGATTTATGTTCTTTAAAATAAACAGTAAATTATAAAATCCGCGATAAAAGTGGCAATAATATTTGTCTTGAAATATATCATTAGCCTTGTGTTTGTTTAATAAGATCAATAGTAAATTCTTGAGAAGAATATCAACAAGAGCGTTTTCATATTTGAATCTACTTTACTTTATCCAACGCCATCCGTCCTTGGCAGTTCGGCCATTAGACGACGAGCCTCCCAGTAGCGTGTTGCGATGTCATCGGGCATGGTCGTGAGGCTGGTGCATGTCATAAGATGAAGAGCGTCCATCCGGGAGGACCGGCAATATTTGAATCTAGAATAAATGTGTTTATTGTAAAACAAACGCCCTGCCAGGATGAAGCAATAAATTTACCTCCAATATGGCTGTATAGGGAAGAGAGGTAGTCTACTAACCATCGGGATTTCAGCGTTCAACACGTTATTCGGTTACTATCAGGCTGACCGCAGCTAATAAAGTCCCTATTCCCGTCCCTTTACATTATATAAAGGTACTAAAATATTGCTGAAAGGTATTTTATCCTTGTTTTAGCTGTGATCGGGGACTGAAAATACGACACTGGTTGTGAAATTATTAAAGAGGAGGACAGTTATGTATACACTAAGTATGTAATATATATAGCCTACATTGTGTAGCAAGAGCTTGTTGATGAGAAACACTTCCATTTTATGAGATAATATAATTAAAGTACACATAAAGTATATTTACTGACTAAATGTATCTAGTGTTTAATTTAACATATAGTTTCATAAGGTAAATCAAAATGTATCTATTAAAATTTACACACGCTGCCCCCCCTCCCAAAAAACAAAATATTTAAGTTCAGAATGAATAGAAATGTCGATACGAAATTTTAAAGTTATTTTATACCATTCATTTGTAATTATAATTTATAATCTTATTCATTTTATAATTTATCACTCAAAAATAACTGCCACTTTAGTGTAATGTTTAAAGCTATATATATATATTAGAAATGCAATCGACAACGGTAAAGAATGAAATTATAGGACCATAATCTAAGCATCTAAGCTATGGTGTAGACATCAGTCATCTCGACTATCCTTTAACTCGTACCTGTTGTGTTTGTATTTTTATATAATTATTATAAACACTTTAAATGGCCGACATTCGAAACCGCTAGATGAAAAATTATTATATTTCTTGGTACCTACATATTATTGGTATAAAACACTTTGTCAAAGTTGTGAATAAACTGAATGGAATAGAAGAGGAGAAAAAACAGTCTCCTCCCCGCACAAAACCTCTCAAAAACTATACATAAATTAAAATAATTAATATTATCATCTTTAATTTTTAATGGAACACATTTTTGTGCTCACCGTTTTCGAGATATAAGCAAAAACCCGAAAAAAGATACCTTTCCCCCCCCCCCCCCCCCCCCATGAAGTGGCAGGGGTAGAGATGGGGACTTTTAGTTTTGTTTACCTACAAAGTACCCCAACACATTTCCAAAGTCAAATTATTCCCCTTCTCCGTGTCCTCTGCACCCACCTTCTGGTAATTCATTGACTAGACTATTGTATAAACATTTTTCTTTGCTATGCAATTTATTAATTGCTCTGTAGGTAGAGGTATTCTTAACAACAGAAAAATACTAAATTCCACGCTATAGAAACTCGTTATGATAGATTTAAAAAGCTAACAAAACTAATTCAGTCAATTATGACAACGCAAGAGTTAAACGTAACAAGCCAATTATAAGTAAGTTGATAAATATAAAGTTCAGTCGGCGCCCAAACCGAGGGAACGTGGTGTCTCCATAGTGATACCACGTATGGAAATGTAGTCGAGCTGATGTGATGCCTTCTAACTGTATTTTACACAGAAAAGAATGCTTTCAACTGCTACTGTATGATTGTTCGCTTTCTAACTGCTTCGTTTATAATACAAATATATAATTCGAACTGGTAAATAAAATTGTGACCTATACACAAATTTAAAGAGTATGAACATCAGTTTCTAGTTAAGTGTTGAAATTAAATTCTAAAAAGGAATAAAAGACCTAAAGAATGCTATTTAAAATATAATTGTCCTTTTTAAATACCCAGTTCTGCTCATTTTAATTTTTGGTACAACAATCAGGTGTTCACACTACTACTTCTAAACTGGCACGAATTATATTTCTAAATGGCATTTACATCATCAGGTTTTCGACCAGAAGTTGGCCCATGTCATGTTGGTTAGTTTAAACCTTTATCAAGCAAAACGCCTGTTTTGCGGAACGGCAAGAAAAAAAAACGGTCGTGCTATATAGGGCCTACATACGGAAAACATAGCTACCATGTAATTGTCCACTTAAAAAATACCATTTAAAAAAATTTTAATGGTAAATTTTAGTTTAAAATCAAATTATGTGTTGTAAAATTAGGTGATTTGATCTTTCATTCAACTTTCTAGGTCAAGCTAAACCCCCTTTTCGAGCCATTAAAAACAGTAGATAATCATCAAAAAATTATTCATAGTTTTTTTTCATATTTCCCGCTTATTCTGTCAGACCCGATAACTACCTCACCTTTTCAAGTAGAGAGCTTGTAGATGGCTTTAAACACATCTCCTTTCAATGGAGATGAATAATGTACAAGAAAAATTAAGGTAGCTGCAACGAAACTCAAAATATCGCCGAAATAAGTTTTCCTATGTAAGTTAGATTGATACATTAGACTGAGTATATTAGCCATATGATTTTGTAAATGTTATATACGAAGATGTACGAATGTTTCCGAAGCTAAACGAATAGGTATTTCTTCTTTAAATTTGGTAAACATTAATATTATATTGATAATAAAAGGTTGTATGTATATTTTCATTTTATATTCTCAAAGGCAATCGTATAACATATTATTATAGCCTACATTAGGTTATATACAAAATACAATTAACTTTCAGACATTATAAGAAGTTTGTTTTGATTGTAAACATAACCTCAAAGTATAATCTAGGCTAGATTTTGTTTAGGTATTACAGATGATGGGTGACATCAGCTGTTATAATATTTTGTTACTCTCGGATGTACCTACGCTCGTATTTATTACAGGAGTTGATTTAGTTTTTAACTTTCTAACAGAGCATTAGAAGATTATACCCATTGGCTTGGAGTACTGATTAAGTTTTCAAGATACTCCACGCCAATGGGTATAATCTTGGAGGTAAAATGAGAAAAGGAAAGCAGTAAACCAATTTTAATGAAATAAGAGAAAATGAGGAAAGCACCAAATTGAATAGGCTACTACATTTTCTTTTAAAAGTTTAATTTATATTTTGTTTAAACTCATATTTTTATTCCATGAGTAAATGTGATTGATTGTAGCGGAAAAATTCTTCGTTTAAATTTTAATCTCCTAATATATATTGTTTCAAAGAATATTATTAGTTTATCATTATATAGTTACTCGTACATATACATACTTAATATTGGCGACTTATTTATGATATCATTCTTTTTTTTAAGAGCTTTCTTGGCGTTCTTTTTTTAACTCGAAGTGTTTTTTGGGGAGATACTATCTACTGTTAAATCATTAACTTAATGTTAGTTTCGATGTTATGATTAATTCTACGCTTTTATTAAAAAGAAATTATACAGCATACTTGGATGTAATAATAAAATATAGATCTTGAAAAGGGGTTAAAGTTGACATGTGAAGCACTCGTAAAACTCCCATAGTAGCATATGCAACACAAGATACACTTTTAAAATCTACAGCGGAAATTCGTTCCATAGCTACTAAAAATGATTGCCACTGACCAGTGCGTATAACAACTGTAATCTACAAGAGATAAGAAACAAACTAAACGCATAGTTGGAGGCCAAACAAGTTTTATTAATGAATCATCACATCGAGATGAATCGTTGAACAATCAATGAATAATTAACATAGTTTAACTATCGTTTAATCTCAACAAATTGTCAGCCTAATTTAAACACGGTTTTATGAGTAGAGCTATAAACTATTTGATTGAATGTAAACACACTTTAAACTATAAGACAGTTAATTTAACACAAGCTCGAACAGAAAAGAGGAAAATGTTCGGTTTTGTGCTTAGTTGCCCACCTATCCAAGCAGATCTCACTCATTCTGTATGAAACTTTAAACACAATCGTTGAGTAAAAACGTCATAACATAATATGTTAGAATATTTTTCTTGGTATCCTTGAAATTAATAATCAGAATTTCACTAAGAAATATTATCATCAATTTTAATTTTGGCGTCCTTAACACTTGTTTACGAATTTATAAAAACAAATTAGTACTTATGTAGAAGATCGTTCCATGTTAATGTAAGATATCAGTTCTATTTGCTAAAGTATTATATATTTACATTGTTATTTAATAAAAAGACTTTATGTTTTAAACATGTATTTGAACTTTCATTCCGTGGAGCTTACGTCTCAAACGGAAAGCCATGAAATCTAATCTCCCAAGTTAAAGCAATTCACACGCAAACCGCAGATTTATTCTCGAGACTAATCTATCTAGGCATCAAAGGGGTTATCTGTAGGAAGTGGTCGGGTTTATCGCAACACTTGGTACTGCCAACATAACCGACAATAATATCCCGGATGTTTTAAATACAAAACTCTTGTTTTAACAAGCTTGTAACGATCAATGTATTTTAACTGCAATTTCCACAAAATGTTTTACAAATCACATTCAAATTAGTGCAACTTAAACATAATTATGGAGTGACTGTTTTTTGGTGGTTAGGCTGATCTAAATCCAAAGCTCAAGCGTCGGTTTGAATCTTGAATATTTAGGTTTTAAAAAACACGTGCAATTTAAATTTTAAATCACGTTTATTTTTTTATATCGCGGCCAACTCAAATTTTTTGTAATATTATCATCCCATGTATAAGGAAAGAAAAATACAATTTCTTTTAAATTAATGAATAAATAAATTAAACAGCTCATTAAGATCTTTCTTATTTTATCCTATCCTTTTAGAACCTACAAAAACCCAAACATTTGTAAAACAGATATATTTTTGAGAAAGTATTTGCCAATATTTATAATACTTTCAACAAAACTTGAAAATAAATTAAACTACCTTTAAAAAGAACAATTTACACTGCTGCAACTCCTAAATGTTTAACATAAAAAATTTAATGTACAGAAAGTTTGAAAATTTCTTGTTTTAAAAATAATACAATTTTAAGAGTATGCTATTCTAATTTTGTATTTTTATGCAATTATAGTAGTTGAAATATGGATTGTAATTTTAAAAATATGCTAAAATAAATTATTATTGAGAAATATGCTATTAAAATGGGATTACTATTTAATAACGAGCCATTACAGTTGTTATGAAATATCGATTAAACTGTATTCAAATAAGCCATTACATCTGTTAAAATAGATTACTATTCCAAAATATGCCTTGATATAATACGAGTTGGGCCAACTATAGTTACCTAACCACAAAAATGAAAATATCAGAGTTAACATTTAGGAAACCGTAAGCTAAGAGTTTTAGCAATAAATTTATTTTTTATCAACTCTTTTTTGACATTTTCAATTAATGATGGAATACCCTTCATAGTTCCCAAACCAAAGGTAGTTGTTTTAAACACGGCAGGTAAATGACTTGTAAAGCCAATTAAAAATAGCGACTAATCAAACACACTTCAGAAGACAGCAGTGGTGATCAAATTGAAATAATATGCTGCCATTAAACTGAAATTAAAATGCACGTTTAATTTATCCCTCTTAATTCGGCTTTTTGAACTCGGGTGAGCTGTTCAACATAATTGTTGTTTAATTTGTTGGAAAGCTTAATGGTTCTCGACTTTCAGCAAGTAACAGTGTTTACTTTAACCCTGTTACACTAATGAAGGCGAAACGAAAGAAACGTCTAAAAAAACCATAAACAAACTATAACCACAAACTTCAACAAAACATGTACAGCAAAAAACATGTAGCCCATGAAAAATTATAGTACTTCCTGGAGAGATTAAGTTTCAGCAAAAATTTTAATAAAACTAACAAAGAACTTATTAGAAAATTTTATTTTGTAACAAACTTTTTAAAATTTTAACTAAATCAGTGGCAATTATTTTTGGTTTTCACTAAAATTGGAGCTCATAATTACTGGTGTAAAGTTGATACGGGCACCGCAATCCTTAATCCACACTAGACAAACTATTTATATAATAGTAAACACAAAATAATAAAATTTAAACTTCTGCCAAAACTATGTAGCCTACTGTTGATATAAATTGTAAACTTAATTTACCGTTGGACTGGCAACAATACAATTCATATTGTAAGCAATACAAACTCTTCTGTGTAACACAAAACCAAATTACCTATTTTGAGAAATAGTGTGAATTTTTGCGACAAACCAAAACACGTTTAATAATTTAGTGCAGTCTTACTTTACTATATTCCTACTGAATTTATAATGTCTTAGCTTTATTACAATTAGATTAATGAAGACTAAGACTAGAGTAGCGCACGTAGCTAAAGCCAGTAACTAGGTTCAATCCGGTTTAGTACTCCCATCAGTAACTTTCTCCGTCGCACTAACCACTGTGTCACACCGCTACCCTTTTAAATTGCAACCCTATATTTTATTTTCAAACACTTATTATATTTCATTGTTATGGTTAAGTACCTCAAAAGAAAAAAACGGAACTATTTTTCCCCAATCAATATTATATTGACTAGGGTTATCGTTATAAAAAGCTTGATCAAAGCCTATATCAAAACTGTTTTTATATTTTTTTATTTTAGATTTTAGTGATTTAGTTTTCAAAATATTCTACAAAATATAACTCAAACCCCTATTCATCTTTCCTTTATGTTTTCAGCACTACGGCTAAAACGTTCAAAAAGTTTCGGGACAAAATAATCAAAAATATGTACTTTATTCATGCTGTGTACCCACATTGTGTTAGTAGCTCCTTTCATTGATTCCCAACAATGTATACTTTTCCCGCCATGGTTGTGATATTCAACCGCATTAAGGCCATCCATAAATGGGAATGGAAAAGAATTGCTTAACATGTATTTTAATGGGGCCATTCATTCAGGCGTGCATGGACGTCCGCGGACGTCTTGAACGCGTCCACGCAGATCGCTCGCGGAGTTATCAGCTTGTAACATCCGAGTGGACGCGCATGCGCAGTCGACCCACAGCTAACACGTGGTTTTCCGCGGAAGGCGCTGTGCTCCAGACAAGTTCAGACCACTTGCGTCACACTCACCGACTGTTGTTCAGCATCTTGTGAAGTGATAATTGTTGTGAGGTGATTATTAAAATGAAACAGCTGATTGATGAAGTTCGACAACGTAGGGTTCTTTGGGGTACAATCCAGCCACGACATGTCTTCACATTCACAAAACCTATCACTAAACCACGGCACGTCAGAAGACATCATCTTTTTGTCGAAGACTGATGTTTGTAGGAGGAGGTTGTAGGGAAAATTACACATCCACTAGAAATCCGTCCACATGCAGTGTGAATTGGCACTTCCATAGGCGTCCATGGACACTGCAGATTCCGGTGTGAGAAGGCCTTTAGCGTGAACAGCGTTGATGTTTTTAACGACTATTGTTTCTATAAAACTTTTGTGACGGCAGGCATGCAGGGTTAATTCGCACTGATCCGGATTAGTACATCCGGTTAATCCGGATTTCTAAGAATCAGAGTCGGGTATGGCATAATCAAGTACATCGGGATCTTATTAGCTCAGTCGGTATAGGTTACAACTACCAGTAATTTGCAATACGGCTGAATTTTTTTTATAAGTACATTAAAGTATGTAGATTAACATAAAAAAAGTTTACCAGTCTATCGATTTCTTAAAGTCGAAAACAAAATCGATTATCATTTTTTTCTTCGATTATCCTTAATATTTCGAGCTGGGATGAAGATAGAGGAAAGTAAAAAATACCACCGTGTAGGGGAGGTATTTTTCAACAAAAAAGTTCATATGTATTTATTTCGTCCGAGCAATGGTTTGTCTGGAAAAAATTCGATAATGCAGGTACGTATTTTGCAGCAGGGGAAATCACTAAAATGGGACATCTTATTCATACATGAAGCGTTGGCTCATTCTAAATTGGCCGAATTTTAATATATCGAATTGAAACTTGACATAGGAGTTAACATATATATTTTAAACATTTAGCCTATGCTGAGTCTCAGCTTGTTATCTTGAAAATGACCCGATCTAGGAGTCGATTTCGATTATCGATTTTAGGAGTACCGGACCCACGAACTAATTTCAATCTATTCCAGTTTCGTCAATTTTTGGAATATCAACATCAAATTTGTTTTACAAGTTGAGTACACCAGTATAAATATTCTTAGTAAGTATGAACGATTTTTTTCATGTTATTTTTAAAAACGAGGCGCTTGAAAATGGTCTTCTGTTTTACCTATCTCGTTTTAACTATAACACCTTTGGATTCAACGACTCCATTTTCGACATTTTTGAACATATCGATTTAAAAATTGGTACAGAAGTTAAAAACACAATTGTTTTTGCTACACTTATTTTAAAAACTATATTTAAAAAATTGACTAATCTGCAGCCGATTAACTTAAGCGTTTTGATGAAAAATCTAAAAAGGTCTAAAATTATACTTTTTTAAGTTACTTGTGCTTTGAAAAGTAAATAATAAAAAAGGTTTATACTCCTTTATCTAGTTTGAATCTATATATTTTACTTGTAAAAAAACTTTCAGGTTGATATTTTGAAAATTTTCTAAACTGGAGCTGTTTAAAATGAATTGGTGGGTCCGGTACTCCTAAAATCGATAATCGAAATCGACTCCTAGATCGGGTCATTTTTAAGATAACAAGCTGAGACTCAGCATAAATGTTTAAAATATATATTTTAACTCCTACGTCATGTTTCACAATTCAATATATTAAAATTCGGCCAATTTAGAATGAGCCAACGCTTCATATTTGAATGAGATTTCATCTTATAGTGATTTCCCCTGCTGGAAAATACATACCTGCATTATCGAATTTTTTCCAGACAAACCATTGCTCGGACGAAATAAATACATATGACCTTTTTTGTTGAAAAATACCTCCCCTACACGGTGGTATTTTTTATTTTTCTCTATCTTCATCCCAGCTCGAAATATTAAGGATAATCGAAAAAAAAATGATAATCGATTTTTTTTCGACTTTGGGAAGTCGATAGACTGGTAAACTTTTTTTTATGTTAATCTACATACTTTAATGTACTTATAAAAAAAAATCAGCCGTATTGAAAATTACTGGAACTTTTGGTCTAAATTGACCTCTACCGACTGGCCTATATATGATAAATATTACAAGTTAATAGTACAATATTAAAGAACTTGAATTTTATAGAAATAGAAAGTATATATACTACTAGGCCTAATCACAAAAATAATTGAAAATATTGCGAATGGTAGTATACATTTTTTGTTAGTAATAAAATTGTTACGTAAGTAAAATGTTAAGCAGCATATCATTTGAAGTAACAAAATCTATTTTAATTATGTGCTTTAACAACTCTGCAACACTAACACACACAACAATATTTTCTCCGTAATGTCCATTATAAATATCTTTTCTTTGAGCAGTCATACAATAACATTGTGTGTGGACACAATGCTTGTCATTCAATCAACAGATTCTTGGAAATAATGAACAAAATAGTCATTCTGCAAAATCACAAATATAAGTAAAATGACACCAAAATGAAGTCCGTCAAGTCAGCGGATATTTCCATTTCAAGATTCATATCATATTCTTTTTAACTGCTACCTATAACACCACATACAGAATGATTGATAAGGTCCGCATATATCGTAATATTTCAGCTTCTAGTTGGTTTAGAATCGTTATATGCACATCAATGAAAAACTCTTAAATTTAATAAGGCTACCCCAGTATGTACCGACAAAAATATGCAACTTTCCCCCTCATTTTAAAACGTAAGCAAAGTGAACTCCTAAAAGTCCCTTTATTTTTAAAAAAAACTCATCTTTTTATTTCAAATTTCATTATTACTTGACCGAAACACAAGAAAAGTAGCCTGTATACAATATGTGTATACGTCAATTTTTTGGAAATCAGTTTATATTTTCTATCTGACGGAGAGTACTAAACAATATTATTTCTCTGCACATTTGAACAAATGTATTTTTTAACAGAGTATTATAAACATAACTTTCCTTATTTTTCGTTTACACAAGAAACATTGTGAACTTTGGTTCCTGTTAGGTTTTTATCTAAATCATTAAAAAGATTCTATTTTCAAAAAAATAAAGGGACTTTTAGGAGTAACTTACAGCAGGAGAAAACATTGATATTACGCTTAGTCCTATTACATTTAAGAAATAAAGATACCGCAATGTCGTGCAGGACTTTCGTTTAAAAACATAATATACATAGAATTACTATATTTCGGAGCATATCGACAAGAAGGAAAACCATACTTGCATCAACGGAAATGCAATATGAGATAAGGTTGAAAGGAAATGAAGAATTTATAGGCTAAAGTAAAATTAAGTTCCTGTACTAACATCTTTATCTCCGAATATTTTTGAAAGCAAGGTTTTCGTAATGATATGACCGAGTATGACATATTTCGAACTAGAAAGATGGGCTTTGATAATTCGGAAGTACTGAAATTGCATTAACAATTCTTTATGGGCAGTTATCCGTTATGGGATTCAAATTTTTCAGTTCATATTAGTTAATATAAACATGTAATGATAAAAATGTGTCAAGCTTGAAACACTTTAAAAAAAATCGTTTAGTTTTGAACCAAAACAGATTTCTAACTAATGTAGCTATACGTACTCTAACATTTCAAAACAAAATGTTTAAAATTATTTGTTATAATATACTTTAACAACCATTTTACGCCCACCAAATGACTTAATCTGTTCGTCATATAAGCAAACATCAGTGTTTTAGGCTTCGATTCCAAGGTCATATCACGGATTCAGTCAATCGATCCAATCGCAAGCGTGATGCTATTCATAGAGATAGACCTAATTATTTAATAATAAAATAGGCCTACATACCAAGCACTGTACGCATATTACACAGCGTGTTCTGCAAGCAAGGTGTGACAAAATAATAAGTAATGTGAGTAAAATGTATGACAAAATATCCCAATGTTACTTTTAATTTAAAAGTTCTATTATTATTAAAATTTTATTCAAACTAATTACTCAATTATGGACAAACATAAAAGTGACTTTAGTTATACATTTTCCTTAAATGTTCAAAAAAAGAAGAAACGAAATAAATAACAAACTTAGTTCACTTAGTCTGAACAATTAATTATGTTTGTACACCTGGTACGAATAACTCATGCATTCATAATGGTGGTAATGTAGAAGCGCAGATAAAAGATATTCACAAATCTTAAGTCGTACAAGAAAAGTTTACCCCGTTTGAATCAATAACATCTATCAGTATTGCTAAGTAAAGCGGCTACTCCACAGAGAGTAGTCTTTGCTACCCGTTGCCCATTCAATTTGACTTAGCAACACTTTTCAGTTGTAGAAAACGATCGCGTTGTGGAGTGTTTTTTAACACCTCTTGCTGTCCTGGCTCCGTGATTGTTGGTATCACTTTTTCTCTAAGATGTAAATTAACAAATATTATTTTCCAGTATAAGGTTAATTTAAAAATAGAGAAGTCTCCATTAAAATCCAACAAAAGGATTTTAATTGTAAGACATCTCGGATCAACCAGGAGATAGAATGACAGCCGAGTGGTGATGCAACCGAAAAACAACCACCAAGATAGTTCTCTAATAGTTGTATAAACCCTTTAACAAAATACAGCTTTCTACCAAGCTTCAAAGTTAACGTATGCTTCAAAAGTATATTTGCTATTTTTATTAATTTTACATTTAGATAGGGATCACAAGTTGTAAGAATGTCTACTTCTGGTAAAAATCAAGGTTGTAAAATTAATAAACAACCGACAATAGCGTGTTAACAACATACAGGGTGGTCCATATGTATGGGAACACCTCAATAAATTGGAAACTGTTATAGATGTAATACTGTAACTTTCAGGATAAGTTATTGGTCAAATACTCTACCTTTTGACAGACAACTGAATTTCAACCCCTTCTCAGGGGGTGGCCAAGGGGTTGTAACTCAAATAGTTTAAATGGGAACACCCATTGTGTGATACATCATCTTAAAGGTCTCTTTCAAACTATAAAAACGGCATAAATAAAAAAAAATTGCTATATTTTTATCCAAAATGGCGGCTGATTGAAATTTTGGTTTTCAAATAAAAAATGCTGTAAGAATAATTTATTCTCTTAAATTTGCAATTAGTATCTAATAAACAAATTACTAAATACATAACAGAGTTTTTTCAATGTATTTTGGTATTTGTTCAATAAAATTTTGAACAAACATGTATACCAATTATTTCTTTGAAAACCAACATTTCAATCAGCCGCCATTTTGGATACAAGAATCGTAGAAATTTTTTTTATGCCGTTTTTCTCGTTTCAAAGATACCTTTAAGATGATGTATCACACAATGGGTGTTCCCATTTAAACTATTTGAGTTACAACCCCTTGGCCACCCCCTGAGAAGGGGTTGAAATTCAGTTGTCTGTCAAAAGGTAGAGTATTTGACCAATAACTTATCCTGAAAGTTACAGTATTACATCTATAACAATTTCCAATTTATTGAGGTGTTCCCATACATATGGACCACCCTGTATAACAATGTTAACACTATGTGAAGGCGAAATCAATACGTGACTAATCAATACAACGGGTTTATGCCTCAAGTTTGACGGGCAAATAAGAGAACAACATTTAGGTATATAAATAGTTTAAAAAATGCTATTCGTCTAATTACATTGTTTCCCGGTGGAATTTGCATTAACAGTTGACTTCATACTTTTAAATAATTTAAAACGCAAGCAAAATTATAAAACTCAGAAATCGAAATATCCAATGAAAACCCGAAACTTATGTTACTTTTGTAAAATATACATTGCAATAAGGACTACTGTTAACAACTAAATGCGTGTACAATAGGCTTATTATACCTATAAAACGATACAAATTCTACCTAAAATATAAAAGTTAGGTATAATAATGAGTTCTTCATAGAAGTTGAATGTAAATGTTATTTTCAGTTTTTGTCGATGTTTTCGGACAAGATTAGTACTGAATGTTTTAAAGCTGGCCGTAGACAAAAGAAGCAATAATAATAAAGTCGTCTTTGTGGGCAAAGAATAAAACCAATGACAGAAGGTTAGCTATTCGTGTCCAAAGCGTTACAATATCGGGAGAAGATCTCACGAACCGTTGACAAAATTCTCAGGATTTTATAGCACTGAATTGATTAGATTCGGCTGACCACAACAGCACGAGTCGTAAAATACATTGCGGTCACTAAACTGCAGAATAGAAATTTGTTCGAACAAGGGCGCAGTGATTTTGAGAACTAATAAAAACAGGGGGAATAATATTTGTGTTTGAGAATCAAAACCAATTAGTTTTACAACTTCTTTAAATGAACACGACTACAAGGCGCGCCTATAAATGTTAGTTTGTGATTATTGGGTTCAGTATATAACTTTTAATAAACGTTTTAAGCGTTGTGTTTTTATCACTTGTACGCAATGTCAATCAATTACAATCCTGCCACTTAACGGTGTGCAAAACCACGCGAGTAAATGCATGGAATTCAGTGGAAACCACATCGCCTGTATACACTTGTTTTTACTAATTGCTGTCTTATTTTTTATTTCCGTCGTGTACACCTGACGATTAAATTTGCAGAAAGCTCCAATGTATACTTAGTAGATGACAAAATTCGCCTCGATGTTTTACTCTTTCCATGAGGTTCGACTGAAAATCATGATTTTCGTATTTTTTATAAGCAAAGATCTTTCTTGAAAACTAGTGGATCCAGCATACTTCGCTATTGCTTGATTTAATTTAAAGGATAGTAAAGTTATTCCATTTCATTGCATTGACTTGAGTAATCGAATTGCGAAATGGTTTTTATGCCGCTTAAGAATATAGCCTACTACACAAATTTAGATTTATAGCTTGTAAACCTTTATAGATAATACAGTAAACCTTTTGCTTGCTTTTACCTAATCTAAAAAAACTGTCAGTTGTGAAGAATTGTAAAAAAACTGATTCTAAATTAGCCCAATTGGTTGCAAATAAACGTGTTTCGGTTCATTGTAGGCCTAACCTAAAATTATGTTCACTTTTTGATCCAACTCAGCTGTTTTATGTTTATTATGTAACAACCAATGTTTGAATTGAATTAAAATATATTAAGCATTTAAAATTTTTGTTTTTGTTTGTTTTAATTTGGTCAATCTAACTTAAAAAGCTGTTGGTTTTGAATAATAATAAACTGATTATATAATGCAAAGTAAAGTTGCTATGGTAATGAATGTAAACAAACATGTGTTACTAAGCATTTTATTAGAACAGGTGTTTTCGCGAGTTATGGTCTAGACTCCATACAAAAGAGGCTGTTTAATTTCTTCCAAATTTGAAACTTTTTCGGGAAACTTTTCAAATTTTTCTTTATATAAAAACCTAGTTCAGACTATTACGAACATTTTAAAACAAAAAATAGCCAAATTGGTCCAGCCGTTCTCAAGTGATGCGCTTACAAAGGAACAGCAATTCATTTTTATTATATAGATTGATAATTTACCATTTTTTTGTCACCTATGAATTATAATTTAGATACTCATGAAGGATTTCCTGCAAATTACAAAAGATTATCAACAAATTTCGATGAAAGATTAGTTATATTGCAGAGGACTTTACGGGACTGTTTCGTCCAAACAATTGCACGCTTTTAACAAAAACACGGATTTCTTGTTCAGTATGTGGTCTCAAACAGATTAAAGGTAGATACATTTAATTGTTTTAGAATACATTCTGCACATTATAGAATAGCATGCCAGAGGCAACACAAGTAATGTATTTTCTGTTGTAAAATCGTGTAACTTTGAATTCGCCTTACGGCGTATGTTTATGCAATTTCATAGTAGCGTAACATAATCTTTTTGAATTGTTAAAGATTCATGCTGTTTTAACCCCTATTTCACTTTCTTTGAAAATATTGAAACATACACAACAAAATACTTCAGAAGTTTTATAAATTTATTGACTTTATTTAAAAAATAAATCACATACGCCATAAAAGTGTTAAAAATGTTAAAGGGGGAAATGATATAAATAAACGCTCATGGACTGTTACATTCTCCAAATTTAACAAAAATTTGAGTTAATACTTAAGTATTACTAACCTATATATTTTTTTAGAAGAAACAATAACTTACAGCAAATATAAAGCCTAAAGTTTTAAATAGTAACTAAATTTAAACTGCTTTCGCACAAAAAAGTAATACAACTTCTCAATTATTAGCATGGCTCAATAAAAAAAAATGTGCTAACTGTACACAGCGAGTTTTGTTTTAAGTAGCTACCTGCTGCTACAAAAGTGTTCAAACGTAATTTTAATGCAGCAGTTTCTAGTTTGTGTATTTATTGTTAAATATTACCAATTTTATTTTTAATTATTTCTTTATGTATAGCTAGGTCTACTGGATATTTATGTCAATTTAAATCTAAGATTTGTACAATGTTGTATAATTTTGGAAATTATTGCTAGTATGTTTAGTAATTTAAATGAAATGTAAAATTGTAAAGTGACTGAAAAGCAATGCCTACTTTGTTACGGCCTATAAACAAGTGAACAAAATTAATTATTAATTTTATGGTGCATAAATTTGACACATATACTATTTAAATTTCATCATATGAAAACAAAAATCATACTATCAGTTAATTTCAACATTACCGAGAAAGTTTATTGTCTCTAGCTATTCCGGAGGTGAATGCTATATAGTCAAATAATACACAGGAGATCTATGAGTCAGTATGTTATGTTTCAACATTTCCTAAACAATACTTACTATAGACAGCATATTAGTGGGAGGCCGTGGAATAGGCCTATACATATGATCCGTAGAAGAAAATAGTGTTACGGATTAAAGTTTGTTTTAACTGTCATTTTCTGTCCATTCCAGTTCGCACAACTACTTTCTGTAGTCGTTTTATTTACTTGACAATGTAATTAATTTTCAAAGCTACAGACATTATATCAATTATGATCGCCGAAAGGAGAATTGAATCTGTCCATCTGATAATAATAAAAGATGCATCATACTAATTTAATTCTTACTTTATTAGGTCTATCAACAATCCTTTTCTCCACTTTCTTTTTTAAAATAAATAACGGACGGTTTTGACTAAAACTTATCTTCAGGTAATAAAAGGTTACGTCAAGAAATATTATTCGAATACACATTTAAAAAGCACAAAACATTGTACATTATAAAACATGAACTTCATGCATGGTCGACTGTCGCCAGTTCACTGAACTGGTTATTCTGAATTTGGGTACAGAAAACAGTTTCAGGGTGTTGAGAAGATGGCCTTTTTATAAATTTAGGTAGAACTTTCATATTTTCCTGTATATTTGTGTACGAATGGTCATAAAATAACGACGTTTTAGTCAAAACCTGTCATAATTTATAAGAAAGAGAGTGAGAAAAGGATTGATGGCGAACCTAATAAGGTAAGAATTAAATTACTATTACACAATCCTAGTGGTAAACAACCAAATCATACTGTATCTACCTTTAGAACAAAAACTTGGCGTACATTTATTTAAATATTGTATATGATTACTAAAACCGCATAAGCACCATTATTCTACCAACGCAAAACTACCTCGAGGAAAAATTCAAAATTCAAAACTCGCAATGCTTTCTCATTCTGCTAGAAAACATAGTAGTACAACTCGTTTGTCAGACTGTCACAAAAAATTTTCTAATGAATTTTAACATCTAACTTTTGGTACCCCAGGAAATAAATTGTATGACACTAAAATGTGGATATCGTTAAAAAGGGCTTTGTTTTCGGAAATCCAAACTAGTGTGTTGTGATAACAAGTTATCAAGACATCAAAACCCCATTCTTCTCTATTTTCAAAAATACCGTACTGCATCTAAAATTTCAAAGAAAAACAGTAGTTTTAGAGGTACATATACAATACATTTCAGAAAAATTATAGCAAGTCCGTACTATTGTAAACAAAATTACGGCAATTAATTGAGCCCACTTCCTTTTAACTGTCAAACAGTGATGGGCGGATCACGGATGATTCGTTCATAATGAACTCCCACGGGATCCCACGGGATCTTGATTATTTGATGATATTTTGTAATCAATTCAATTCAATTCAATTCAATTTATTTATATTTCCTTAAATATAATACAGAAAAAATTTATAATAATATAACGGAAATTGTGCCCACATAGGCTTAGCCTGTGCGTAGGCACGAGTCGCATCTAAAAATCCAACAAGGAAGACATAATATATTTTATTGATCTATATTAAAGTTTTATAATATAAAAACAATAGAGGTAGAGTAGAGTGGGAAGTGCCAAACGGAGGAATCCAAGTCCATATCAGACCAAAACAACCCGGGTCAACAAATAGTTACTGCTTCAACACACGAGAATCAATAATAGCGAGAGAGATAAGGTAGTACAATAAACAAGGGTAAATATATTTGCTACCTGTAGATGGATACAATGACATTCTCGGTACGGTCCCTTCCCAATTCCAGAAGCCAATTTGTAATATGTTTCTTAAATGTCTGAAGTTTAAAGTTATTAAACATACGTAAGTGGTCAGGTAGATTCCTATATAAAACATGAGCTATGTAATGTGAATTCGTGACCGAGAAAGTCTTACTTAATTTTTTATTTAAAATTCCAAGTGACTTTGAGCTGCGTGTCAAACGTTGATGATCGGTAATTTCGAAAATAACTCGGTAGTTTTTAAAAATATAAATTGCAAGAGTTTTGACATAAATTTGTCTAAGATTCATAACCTTAAATTCGTCAAAAAGTGTCTCAGTAGAAAAACAACGGCCTTTACGCAATGCAGCTTTAAGTATAGATTTTTGAATTATGTTAAGAGGTTCAAGAATTGTTTTAAAGGCACCCCCCCAGGCTATTATTCCCCCCATAAATAATGATTGACAATATGCATAATAAGATAGTTTCAGCTCTTGAACATTTAGGATTTCACTAAGATGTTTAAAAACATAGATTAGTTTGCGTGTTTTTTGCTTTACATATTTGACATGTTCAGTCCATTTCATCCGTTTATCAAACATTACTCCAAGATACTTATAACAATCAGTGCTTTCAATATGTTCGCACAAACATACCTTGTTTAGATAATCACCACAAGAATGTAGTTTTAAAGAATTTAGATTTAGATCAGTGCAAGCTCTCAGTGAAATCGGCAGAAATTTAGTTTTAGAAACATTAAGAGTTAACACGTTTTGGTCAAACCACTTTTTTACGGAAGCCAAACCCCTCAATGCCTTTTCCTGTACTTCTTCCCAAGTTTCCCCTTCAAATAATATAGCCGTATCATCAGCAAAAAGAAAGAATTTGCCCTCAATATTTAATTTGTTCAAATTGTTTATATAAATCAAGAACAAAAGCGGCCCCAGAGTACTTCCCTGAACCACCCCATAGTTTAATCCTCTAACAACACAAATTTAAAAGTTTATATTAAAACGAAGAACAACACAATGTAGGGTGTCTTAACGTAAAGAAGAAAGAAGATTGGCGTCCGAACGGGAAGGCGAGACCGAGACTGATTCAATCATTTTTCGTTCATCTTTCCTTCGAATCGGGGTCAGTCAGTAGTCGGTCATTTCAGTCTTTCGTATCTCGGGTCAGTAGAATGTCATTTGACTCTCGGTTCATATCACAATGAAACTTATCTAGTGTAAATGAAATTCAATGAATTATTTTACTTTTATTTCGCTTATCTTTTTGAAGTGAAAACTTCTATAGCGACGTTGGGTATTTTTTTTGTAGGGAGGTAAATCGCCGTTTCGCGTCACGTCACGTAACGCAACATTTTCGCTTAGACCGGTGTGTTGATTATGTGTACCCTCTTATACACATATATATATACTTGTGTATAGTATATATGAAGAACAAGGACCGATGACAATGCAATATTATTTTTGGGGTGTAGTAAGTGAGCACTGATCATGGTCCCCAGAACACGACGTCATTTTCACCCCCTTCAAAACGTCGGATTGATTTGAAACTTTGCACACTTATCAAGGACCGATGACAATGCAATATTAATTTTGTTGGGTGTAGTAAGTGAGCACAGATCAAGGTCCCCAGAACACATTTTCGGGTGTCACTAAAAACTTTATATACAGGATGATTCACGACGATACACAAAAACTTTGGGAGCTCATTAATTTTGTTGGGTGTAGTAAGTGAGCACTGATCATGGTCCCATGACTAAAAAATAAGAAAATAAATAATAGTTTAAAAACTAAAAAAATACGCTTTAAAAGCAAACCGAACTAAAAATTTTAAAATAATTGTAATTATTTTATTTATTTATTAACCAGGAAATAAAATGTCAATAAAATCCAGTAGTTAATCTATGTTCATTTTACACGCTGTAAAATGTACACCCAATTTTTTACAATAAGAAATTGCAATTTACCCAGGTTTTTTTGTAGCATTTTTGTTTCTATACTAATGTAATAGTAATTTTGCTTTTAGTAGTTTTAAATAATTTAGGTAAAATAATTATTAGTGTAACTTTTTCTCTCATTTTCTTTTTTCAAATATAATTTATCCAAACAAAAAACATGTTCGCTTTGTTTTAGATTTTTCTATACAGTAGTTAAATGAAAATATTTGAAAAACTATAGGCTAAATGTTTCATGTTTCATGAAAGAGCAAACATTTTAAAATGAAAAAGAGAGAGTACAAGTAATTAGAATGAACGGGTCCTTTTGGTGAACGAATCCAAATGATCCGAATCTTTTAAAATACCCGTTTTACCTACACTACTTATTTATTATAACATGACGTATTGATGCTTTGTTATGAATATTATTTTAGTGGTTTTCTGGTTGACTGGCGGTTCGGTACCCTTGGCGCGCCAGTCTAATTCGTACTTCGTCGGTGTTTCCTCACTACTGACCCTCACGTCATTATAAATACAATAAATTTGTAAGCACATGACAAATATATTTGTAAATAGCGAATATAGAGATAACCATGACAGACAAACTTAGGCCTACTACTAAATATCCACGCAGGATCCAAATCTGTATTTACTCCTTTGAAATAAAGAAAGTCTTCTTGGAAACAAAACTAACTAAATCATCTACTCCCTCCAAGGTGCAAAAACTCGTTTATTTACAGCACACGCCGGCGGACATCAAACACAAAAAAAGTTTTACGCTCCGATGTGTAGTGACAATGTCGTAAATTTGTGTTCCGTTCATGGCGAAGAGTGGCCATGAAGAAAGCAATGGACCGCAGCAACCAAGGCGACAAACTAACTGTTTAACAAGACTCAGAATTGAATACATCAGGTTCGCTTCGGCTTCAAGTGACGTAGAGATTTGTCACAACTGTACGATCAATTCTATAAAAGCGAGTGTATGTACGTCCGTGCGTGAGTAACAAAGTACTATAGACTATAGCGCCTCGTCTTGTAAAGACACTATACTTTTAAAGAGGTATATTACGTTATTTTATATAACGTATAATTAGTTGTATAGTTATTTATGTAACAGTTTTTTTTTTATATTTGCAATAGATTTTAAATGTGTGGGAAGTAGAGTAGCGCGGTGGTTAAAGACGCTCCATTTCCATGCGCAACGCGCAGCTCGCCCATCTCCTTAACATAAAACGTTGAAAACTAACAGCTTACGGTAAGCTAGATTACTGATTCGCAGGTTAAATGGTTTTCAAGCGATGAATTAAAAGATGTTTCGAATAAAGTATCAGATAAAGTCGAACCGTTTTGTCTAAGTCGAATGCTTACAAGTTAGTAGTCTGCCTGCACACAACATTTTGCACACCGATCAAACTACCGATTCCAAAGAAATAAAATGCTGCTTTACTTTTTGAATTCAAACACCTCTGAGAATATTCGCAACGTATGAAATGTACATTTCTTTATTTGAAACGTCCCAGAACAACTCGAGGCTTATTTGTGACATATTCTTTGATGCTTCTATATGCATGATTTAATTAATTATATACATGATGGTACATTAAATGTTTTCCAAGCCTGAACTCAACATTCACAATTCAAAATGATGTAAAACAGCTGTCACTTGCAAACACACCCTCTGTTCCGTCTCAGCTGATTAATAGGGTCCGGTATTTAGTTCGGTTTGTCACGTGTAAATGGCATACATTAGTCAGGTCTGAGTTTTGGGCGGTACAGCCAAATTCAGGATATAAACAGAGCACATACAAAAAGGAGGAGCCTATTTCAAATATACATGTTAAGTCATGCGCATTGTTTATCTGTTTTCAAATACTATTTTGTTAAGAGCCATGCATACCAACTTTAGTGCGCTGTGAAAGTGACAGCGCTATTAACATTGGAGGTGAATCTTAATTTGTTATTTACCGTGAAACTAAGGCTTTTAGCAAGATTTTGTCCAAATAGCTAACTACAACTAAATCTATTAAACATTTCTATTGAATAGTTTTAATAATTTTATATTAAACATGTGTACAAAAATTGGAAATCAAATTTAGCTTTTCCCATAAGAAAAAATACGTGTTTTTCGTTCCGTTTTTACATACTTCAAAATGTATATTTTAAAAATAAAATTTATATGAAACGAGAGCTTGTGATTTCGTTTTGGGAACTATTGAATTGTTTTAATTCATACTATTTCCATTTTTGTGTTTAAGAGTGTTTAGTTAACCTATTTCAAAGAATAATTGTTGTGCAAGTCGGTAGTAGTTCAAGGATTTTGCAATAGGTTGTGCCAGTGCTGTTTACCCCTACTCTCCCTCCTGCTCCTGTCCCCCACCTTTCTATCCCTCCGTAGACTTTATGCAGTAGTACAACTACAAATAATATTATTATGAATCATAAGTGATTGTGTTATACTGGACCTTATTGTATTTTCTTGTAAAAAAGATTTTGACACTGTCAATATTAATTCAAACGGACCGAATTCGATTTTGTTTGATTACTGCGAAATCAACAGTTGTTAGTGTTTAGGTATTTTATTCATTTTACTTTCTCACTATACTATAGTATAGAGAAAGTATAGTGATCGCAAAAAAAATCGATGTTGAGATTTTTGTGGAAATATCCGTTTTGGGACCCCCTGAGTCCAAAAAAGTGTTTTTTACAAAATGTATGTCTGTATGTATGCAAAGCTAGAGAGAAAACTATTCGATCGATTTCAACCAAATTTGCACCAGACATGTCCAGTACACCTGTATAGATGCACGAAAAACGGTTTTGAAGGAATGAAACGAAGTATTGTCCATCTCTGTCACTCTGTCTGGTGTGCCGACGAGATGGAGGGGGCAAAGGAGAATTCGCAGTGACAGTTCAGTTTGTTATCGGGCACTGATACAGGCAGCGCTTACGGAATAAAAAGTAACTAAAATGTGATTTCTCCCCACGGGTAAGCATGACTCTTAAATAAGCTAAATTTCTTTCCGCTAAAACTCAATCAATTATAGCAGTGCTGTGTAAAAAATAACGAAATACCCTTGCTTCGCTACGGAACTCATTATTAAGGAGAGCAGGTGTAACAAAAGGGTAAAGATTTAAATAACACAAAATTAGTCGGTAAATTTAAAATGTATTAACTTCTAAGCTACATAAATATAATTTTGTCTAAAAAATACGATCTGTATATACAATTTAATATTCAATAAAACTTTCTATTAGAGACTAAAAACAATCATTTAATTCAAACGCATACTCAATAGGGACTATTTGAGGTAGTGGATAGTTCCTGTCTAAAGCCTAGTCTCAGTAATTATAAGAGGAATTCGTTGTTCTCAAAACTTGTGCGTTAACATTTACGGAATTTACTTTGTACACCATGCAACCTCTAAAGTCAGCTGACCGAGTAAAAATGTCACACTGCAATACCTCTAACATTTTAGAATTTAACTAAAAAAATTTGAAACCCTAATTTAGGAAGTCCGATTTTCAAACTTTCTCTTGCTGATAATAAAGAAAGACAGTGTTGACTTTAAATTTCCGGACACACATTTTATTTTGTACGGAAACCAACTGTATAACTAAGAAATACGACAAAGCCCGTGAAAAAATACTGAGTACATTTCGTATTTATTTAGTCAGATATATAGTAGGATGTTATGGTGAAGGTTCACCTTTGTAAACCCTGTGAACTAGAAAGCTGTACTTTAACGGTATCTGTTCTACCTCCGGCATTATGGATCTATTCTCAAATAAAGTTAAGATTAAATACGTTATGCTCTACTACAACTTTTTATCTCAGAATATTTTATAAACAGAATGTGTTTGCGAATGTTTTTCTTCGTTCGATTGCTTGCTACTATGAATTTATTCTATAAAAAATAATTTCCGACACATGAATGATACTGGCAGC
The DNA here is from genome assembly GCA_018207615.1 of Philaenus spumarius. Classification (NCBI taxonomy): domain Eukaryota; kingdom Metazoa; phylum Arthropoda; class Insecta; order Hemiptera; family Aphrophoridae; genus Philaenus; species Philaenus spumarius. Next base: position 71,822 of record JAGFPH010002974.1, on the reverse strand, counting down.
CGTACCCGTCCTAGTTCAGATTAAAAACAAGGATACATTGTTTTAAAATTATTCAAACTTCCCTTTAACATGTTGTGCTGAATATACATCTATTAATCTCTGTTTATAGTGTTTCACATTTATTCTTTTTCAATTCCTAAATCAGATTTAATAGTCCAGATAATGCACAACGTTTATTATACGTAACAGAATGTTTATTAACAAAATTTTTAAATCAGATTTGTTTTGAGGTAAATCAACGCAAACAATGAAACTTACCCGTTGTTAGGAAGTCGAAAGGCAATGGGTAAAACACCAGTATCAGTTTGATCGAAATAAGTATTTAAGGATATACTAGTACTTAATGTGGTCGAAATTCGACCAATTGTGTTTGCAAAGTAATGAAATTCAATTTGTTTTCACATAGTTAAATGCAAATCATTAATTTTCACCTTGACGCTATGAGGAAAAGAGTAGGGAAGGGCAAAGAGGAAACTTGATGGAATTTAATGATACATGTATTTAGTAAACATAAGAAATTGCTCAGAAGTAATAAATTCAACAATTAAACTGTTAGTCCACTCAACGAAGGGGGTGTACAGGGAGGGAAACATTTGACTTTGGAAATTTGTTGGAGGTACTTAGGATGTAAGTAAACATACTAAAAGACCCTGCTCCCATACCTGTCGCTTCATGGGAGGAGGGAGGGGGTGGGGTGGAAAGGTCCCTTTTCGGGTTTTCACTTAAATCTCGAAAACGGCGAGTCGTACAGGGGGTCGAAAACAAGTACATCGGGGAATTGATTACTTTTTTATTTTCGAAAGCCTTCGTTTGCGTCCAGACTTCTCAAAACTTAGTCTGCCTTATCGGCAAATAAACATAAAGATGAAAAATTAACTTCGGCAAACTTAAACCAACAACTTAAATTACAATGTGTGAGAAAGATTTGTGAAAGTAATTAATATTAATAAGAACTGTATGAAGAACATAAATTAAATTTTAAAGCAAAAATAAACCCTCAAGTCCCGTCGTTTCTCCTAAACGAACAATGAGGGTACAGGTTTGTTAAACCGAATCCAAACAGGCGTTCGTTCGACGCAGCAAAGACAAGAATTTGGGCCAGAAATCACGTTGGGACGAGCGTGACTTCTCACGTGGCCGGTTGGATTATTCTCTGGAACAAGCCATTGTCCATGCAGGCTGAGGGCATGCGTGGATTGCTAAACGTTTCTACGCATTGTGAAAACACTCAATTCAAAGAATTACACACTTAGTCATATATAATGTTAGTGAGCCAACCGGTTTGTGTGTTTTACATTGAATATAATTCCTGGAAGCGATGTGTATCCCAACGAACGAGTTCTAAATTAGTGCACACAAAACTTGCAAATTGTACCGACACGCGAAGAGAAATTTACAGAATCGTGAAGATAATAAAAGTTATTTTAAGTTTCAAATTTATTTAAAAAATATTCGTAAAACAATAAAACAAATTGGAATTTTAAGAGTGAAATTCCAATGTTTAATCTGATACTAGCATCTTGCATCTTGATAAGGATGCTAGGAAGGAAGGAGCGGTTTAATGTTATAAAACTAGGTAAATAGTACTCTAAATAACGTTATAACATGCATTCTATTATGGACACTTTATCACGTGACTCATGAATCTGAAGCATGTACGAAACAGTTACGAACTACTGGGCACATCATGGAAATATGTTTGAAATATAAATCGTTTCTGAAATAAATGTTTAACCCAAGGTAGTTTTAATGGTAGATATGAACAAATTACACACGGCTAGCCATATTTAAAATTGCTGACATTACATACAAACGTCAATAATTTCTAAACTATTTGAACTCTATATCTGAATTTTTTAAATAGTATCAAGAACAAATCGGATAGCAATCACTGAAAAAGAAACTTTTAATAGTGTTCATAGTTTTCACGTAGAATTTTTTTTTTTAATATTCGGAAAAGGACTAAAATCTTAATTTTTACTTTATTTAATTACTTTTTAAATAAATAAAAATAAGTCAAAAGTGTTTGTTTCCGTGGATAAATAATGCTGTAAAATTCTCTGATATATCTACGTATTTTTAACTAATAAAGTAGTTTTTAGTACGTATCGGCCTAAATGAATTCACCTTATTCAAATTTACAGCAATGCTCCATTTTGTAATAATAAACCGTTTCCGTACACATTTCCCCCGAATAATCTGTAAATGTCTAGGTAAAATAATTATTGTGTATTCGAATTTGCTTTTTATTCAATTACTATGATGAAAATATAAACCCATCGTTAGTTAACCCACAAAAAGTTAAATATTTTTTGATAGCAAATTGTGTTAATTAACATTAACGAGTATATTACCACCAGTAGCAACGTGCTATTTTACGTTTGTGTAATCCCATTAAACCCATATATCTATACTTATAAAAGCCAAATACCATTGACTCATCACAGTTTCTCCAAAACCACGAGGCCTACAAACATGAAATTTGGTACTAATACTCTTTATAGGCTCTAGACCCGCACTAAGAAAGGGTTTCCGAAAATTCTAAATTTTTTGGGGGGGGGTCAAAGTTACTAAATCACGATTTATCAAAACCTACCGAACGGATTGGAATGAAGTTTGGTATGTAGCTTCCCCTATGGCCATAGGTGCTCGTTAAGAAAGTTTTTCAAAAAAATCGAAATTTTAGGGGAAGTTTGGGGGGGTCAAAGTTACTACAAAAAACCATCGAACGGATTGGAATGAAATTTGGTATGTAGCTTCCTCTAGGGCCCTAGGTACTCGCTAAGAAAGGGTTTTAAAAAATTAGAAATTTTAGGGGGGTTTAAGGGGTTTGTTTGTTTGTTTATCGCCTTTATTTGGGCGCAGTCGAGGCTATGAAGCCCCTTCTACTGAACCCATCAACAAAATACATAAATAATTACAAAATTATAAATATAACAAAATTATAAATATAAAGAATAATATAAACTAACATGACTTATGCTACAAATTAAATAGGTAAATCATAAATAAAATATCCGCGAAATACACACATACATACACATGCCTACATCCATACATACACACACATATACACACAATAGATACTATACATATCTATAAAACTACGCAAAATTTTAATGAAATAACTTTAATTTTTAATAACAAAGAAAAACTTTAAATTTAAATTACAAAACTAAAAACAACCACAAACTTCAGTGCCTCGATGAACGTAAAAGACCAGTAATAAAGAAATTATTTTATACAACATGAAAATATTCATATTACATCAAATTAATTGGAGTAAATCAAACATAAAAAAGAAAAAAGAATGTATTACCAGGAAATCACACACTCTCTCGTTGCCTGGCCAAAAACTGCCCCCTAACATTCAATCTAAACTCCGATAGACCTGAACCCTCCCTTACCCGGGCAACAACTGAATTCCACAATCTGCAACCTGAAACTGCAAAGGATTTGTTGAAGATGGATGTACGGTGGAGGGGAATTTGGAGAATTCTAGAAGCCGAACGTGTATTGACACTATGTATATCAGACATAAAATTAAAAAATGTAGAAAAATAACACGGAGAATTAGTTTTAAAATACTTATATAATACAGACAACAAAGCAAGATCTCTTCGATAACAAAGCTTAAGCCATTTCAATTGGTTATAAAAAGGAGTAACATGTTGACCAAAACCTATGGGGAAAATAACCCGGATACATGCATTTTGTGCCCGCTGGAGCCTTAATGCTACCTCTGCCTTCAAGTCACTGTAAACGACCCAACCATAATCAAATATAGGAAAAAGAAGTGACTCGACAAGCAGAGCTCTCACCTTAGTGGGAATCAGCATTTTGTAGCGTCTCTCCCGTCTCAACTGTCTTAGCGAGGAAAAGACCTTGTTGCAGACATGGTCCACATGGTTTGACAAAGTAAGCGTTCTATTGAATAAAATACCAAGATTTTTGACTTCATCCTTAAATTCTAAGTTAATATTATTAACCTTTATATTAGGCACAGATCGAAAATCAATATTCTTTAATAAACGTGGGTAGCCGATTATAATTGCCTGCGTTTTCCCTTCATTAATCTTGAGACCATGACGAGCTGACCAAACAGTCAGTGAAATAATATCTTTGTTTATAAGGCTTACGCATTCCTCTATATTGGGAACCTCACAGTGTTTATACATCTGAAGATCGTCTGCATAGAGATGGTAGCTGCAATTATTAAAATTTGAAGAAATGTCGTGTATATATAGAGAAAAAAGCAGTGGTCCCAAAACAGATCCCTGCGGGACCCCTCTTTGTACTTCTAACCAGCCTGAACGGGAATTATTCGGCCCAAGAACACACTGTTGTCTTTTGCTAAGGAATCCCTTAAACCATCTTAAGGAAGGTGATGAGAAATTTAAACTTTTGAGTTTGCTAATCAAAATGTCGTGTATAACCGAATCAAAAGCTTTGCTATAGTCAAATAGTGTCAGAAACGTGACTTCCTTCCGGTCCATTGCATACCTAATGTCATCTGTAATTTTTAAAAGGGCTGTTGTTGTGCTGTATCCTTGCCTGAAACCTGATTGAAACTCGTCATAAAGATTATTAGTTTTCATGAATTCAATTACTTGATCATAAACAAGCCGCTCCAAAATTTTGGAGAGTACACAGAGCAGACTAATGGGCCGATAATCAGCAGGATCGGAAGGGCCAGGTCTTTTTGCTAGAGGTTTAACAAGCGCCAAGCACCATAATTTTGGAAAAACATAATTTTGAAGAGAGAAATTAAAGATATCAGCTATTATTGGAGTAATCACAAACAGTACTTTTTTAATTAAAAGGATTGAAATTTGGTCAATGCCTTTCGCTTGAGAAGTGACTCTACGTACCGCTTTCAAAATGTCTTCATCATACACGTGTCTGAAATAGAAATGTTCATAAGCAGGAGCTGGCAGAGAAGAATAATATTTACAGACTGTTTCAGGGGGGTCAAAGTTACTAAAAAGAAACACCGAACGGATTGGAATGAAATTTCTTACGTAGCTTCCTCTAGGGCCGCCCTAGGTGCTCGCTAAGAAAGAGTTTTAAAAAAAATCGAAATTTTAGGAGAGGTTTGGGGGGGGGGTCAAAGTTACTAAAAATCCCCATAAGAAATACATAGTGTAATATATTTATTGATATAATATATTTTTTGTTAATATATATTTAACTTTGATTTGTCTATCCGTGCAAAGCCGGGTCGGACCAGCTAGTTGTATTATAAAATGTAAATAAATAACAGAATGTAGTTGATTTATTAATTAAGTACCGGTAACTCTCATTTGTGTTATACTTATCCGTTTTTAAAGGGTAATACTGCAGTAAGAACAACAGAGTTGTACGAAAACGATTTCGAGGTTTCCTAACGCTAATTCCCACTATAAAGGCGTACCACATGGGGTGTGGTTGAGACCATGAGTAAGTAAATAAGACTGACTTTTGACTGTGACTAATATAAGATAACATAAAACAAGCGTGAAACACGTCAGCTGAATGTTAGGAACGTCCGATAAGACACGCTGGAGAGAAATATGTAGGCCTATCACTAAACTTACCTACAATTAATTATACTTATCCATAAGAGAGCTCACTGAATAATCGTACTTACCTGGAAACAGAAAAAGAAATAATATTAAAATTAAATAATATGAACAAACAATACTTAAATTAAACAACTCAGAAACTATAGCAGTACTGCAATAACCCATCCAGATCACGGGACTAGACTACACTATAATTCTGGTAAACAAAACGATAATAAAATTGTACTGTACGGACAGGTCTTAGTTTTGTTAAAAGTTAGTTGTTGTGTAGGGCCTAGTCATGTGGGCCGGGTAAATACCCGTTGGGAAGGTAAATACAGGGTGTTTCAAAAAGGACTTTACAACTTTGAAAATTTATATAAATTTTATTAAACAAGGTACAGAGCTGGTTTTGGTGTTGTTTTAAAGGAAAACAGTTCAAGTTTTGACTCGCGTAGTCCGCTAGTGCCTAATCGCACCGCACAAGCGCTAGTGACAGTTACGTTAAAGATGGCTGCCTTCACTGGACCGGAGCGTGCTAGTTGTGTGTTTTGGTTTGAAGAATCGAAGTCTGCGACAACAGTTCAGCGTAATTTTCGTACCAAGTACGCTAAAGATCCTCCTAGTAGGCTACAATTTATGAGTGGCATAGGTGTTTTGTAGAAACAGGGTGCTCAGTGGAACATAAAAAATCCTCAGGTCGTCCAAGCACATCTGACGAAGTCGTTGAGCAAGTGAGACAAAGTTTTGTAAATAGCCCTACGAAATCGACCCGGCGTGCATCTCGTGAGCTGCAAGTACCACATACGACGGTTTGGCGTGTGTTAAGAAAACGTTTGCACTTGAAACCATACCGATATTTGCTTTTACAAGCAATTAAAGACACTGATAAGATTGCCCGTGAGAACTTCTGTGTGGATATGTTAAATCGAGTGGATGATGATGAACATTTCTTGGACAACATAATATTTTCTGACGAGTCCACTTTTCACTTAAGTGGCAAGGTAAACACACATAACTGTAGGATTTGGGGCAGTGAAAATCCAGATGAAACATTACAACATGTTCGTGATAGCCCTAAAGTGAACGTTTTTTGTGCGTTGAGCAAGAGGAAAGTGTACGGCCCCTTTTATTTTCCAAGAGAGAACCATCAATGGGATAGTGTGCCTTGATATGTTGCAACAATTTTTAATACCACAGATCGGTGAGGATGACCGAGAACGAAATGTTTTCTTTATGCAAGATGGCGCACCACCACACTATCTGACTGACGTCCGGTATTTTCTAAATGACCGCTTCCCAGGTCAATGGATTGGCCGTGATGCGCCAATTGCATGCCCCCCCCCCCCCCCCCCCCCCCCCCCCCCCCCCCCC
>JAGFPH010002974.1:47241-64805 GCA_018207615.1 Philaenus spumarius | reverse complement strand
GGTGTACGTACCTCCTTTGCCGGCCACTCTACCTGAACTTAGAGCAAGAATTTACGCTGCTGCTGAGCAAGTTACACCTGAAATGCTAGTGCGAGTCTGGGAAGAAATCAACTACCGATGGGATGTCTGCAGAATAACCAACGGAAGCCACATAGAACATCTTTAGTTTAAGGTAAAAAAACTTGAAGTTTTTTCCTTTAAAATAACACCAAAACCAGCTCTGTACCTTGTTTAATAAAATTTATATGAATTTTCAAAGTTGTAAAGTTCTTTTTGAAACACTCTGTATAAACTGGGTATTTACCCAATGGTCATTTAAATACCCAAAACGAGGGTATTTTTAGTTTTTGAGTTTTATACAACATTGTTTGATGTTTTGATGATGTGTTGGGTAAATAAGGCCTGAATGAAACTCAGTTATTTGATGCCTTTAATTGAAATTAGCAACAATATTTATCCTATAAAACTAAAGAAAAGTAAAAGTACGTCCGGGTATTTTTGGGTATTAAAACATTTTGCACTGCTATTAAGTTCTTTCAATGATTTTGAAAGTTTTATTTTCTTAAACTAAGATAAAATGTTAGAAAAAACCTTTTTATTGTTTTAATATAAGCTGAATCATTGCATAGGAATCGGTAACATTTAATTCAAGTGTATTGTAGGCTACATGGCAAAATACAAAAAGGATTAAACTAGAACCTAATTAGTTACTGTAGTTGGATTTATTTATAATAAAAACTTTCAAATACTTTAACAAAAACTTCAGTTTTATTACTGGAAAATATAGCAACAAAGATGTGGGAGTGGAGTGTGATTGCTACTTCCGTAATAAGAATAGGTCCAATAATAATAATTTAATTATGCGAGTCAAAAGGTAACAAAATAAATTCAATAAAAAGTACCTAAAGTAGAAAATGTTTTATAAATTATCTTTAAGTGATTTTTTTTTAAGAGTAGATGAAGTTTATGAATCATCCTCTAATTAATCAAAATGCATGACAGAAAGTTTGAATAGTATAATGAAGATATCCCTAACCTAACCTCCACCTCCCTACCTAGCTTTTTGCCTACACAATCTCACAAAGACCTTTGTTTTACCTTCTTTTTTTCAATTAAAGAGTTGAAATTAAGTTCAATTTATCTTTACCAAGGTAGGCCCTGCTCAATTAATAATGTTCATGGTCAAATAAGGATATAAAGAGAAATTCCAATATGTATCTTCCTCTCAAAGCATTTTTTCTGAATTTTTCATTTTAAACCTATTTTTTTATTTCCTAATCTTTTAACCAAAGTGGCTAAGTAATAATTCTAATTTCTTTTAATTTTAATAACTTTCTAATGTTGTAACAACTCTGAAAAATAAGTTTGCGTTCATTTCCCAAGGTTTAACTTACTCCGAGATGAGTTTTTAATTAAAATTAAAAAATACCCTGGGATTTGTGAACATTGGTTATTTACCCTCGGTATTTACCTCGATTCATAAAAACCTGGGTATTTTACATTACTAGTAGGACCTATGGTTATTATTATTATTACTAAATATATCTATCACCGACACATGTATAATAATATGAGTATACAAAACTTATAAATTAAAATTGTTATTTTTATTGCCTTTTCAGTTAAAAGTCTTCTGCTATTTTTTTAATCTTTTTTTGTTTTTTATTTTATTTTTTACTTTACTTTGAATATTGTTTGTCAGTTTTTTTTTGTAGACTGATAAATTTCAAATATTAAAAACAAATGTATTTATTACTATTCGTTTTACTTTCACACTATACTATAGTATAGAGAAAGTATAGTGATTGCAAAAAAAAATCGATGTTGAGATTTTTGTGGATATATCCGTTTTGGGACCCCCTGAGTCTAAAAACGTGGTTTTTGCAAAATATCTGTCTGTATGTATGTCTGTATGTATACAAAGCTAGAGCGAAAACTATTCGATCGATATCAAACAAATTTGCAAAAGACATGTCAAGTAGGCCTGTATAGATGCACGAAAAAGGGTTTTGAACAATTTTGAAAAACAACCCCCTTTTTGGTCAAAAAAACCCCAAAAAGTTATTATTTTTTTATTAAAAAAAACGGCTTTAACGATTTTGATCAAATTAGGCTTATTTGTAGCCTTTAATGTGCCCTACCATATGCAAAAACCCGCATCTTTCTAAAAATTCTCGTTTAGCTAATAATAATAATAATAAATGATTTTTGTTGGTTTTTTGGCCATAAAGGGGGTTGTTTTTCAAAACCTTTTTACGTGCATCTTTAAAGATCTAATTGACGTGTTTGGTGCAAATTTGTTCGAAATCGATCGAATACTTTTCTCTCTAGGTAATAATAATAATATTTATTAGTTAATCTCCAACTTTAATAAAAGTATACAAAGCTAAGAGAGAAAACTATTCGATCGATTTCAACCAAATTTGCACCAGACATGTCCAGTAGTCCTGTATAGATGCACGAAAAAGGGTTTTGAAACATTTTGAAAAACAACCCACTTTGTGGCCAAAAAAAACCCCAAAAAATCAGTTATTTTTTTATAAAAAAAACGGCTCTAACGATTTTGATAAAATTTGCCTTATTTGTAGCCTTTAATGTGCCCTACCATATACTCGAGGCAACGCGAAAGAGACAAACATTGTGGAATACTATTTTATTTTTGAAGCGACTAATAAAATTAAGACATACCACTGTTGCCAAGTCTAAGGCAATGACGAGGCGGGAAGGGCGTCGTTTAAAGTCGTTTCATTTGGCACGCAGATTTTTTGTTGTTTATACGGTAGGCCACACAGTTACACATCTTAGTGTAGAACATTTTAACCACCTTGCGACTATTTCCCAGCGAGGTGGCGGGAACAGAAGCGCATGGCTGACCGACATTAACTGTGACCAAGACCACACAGACTTCTTGAGCCCATTCTACAAACATGGTTACGCAACTAAGACTAACAAAAGCGATCGCATTACACGCCCTTTGTTTTCCCAACACCGAGTAAAGGAATTAGTGGATCCATTCACTGTTCTATGTGAATAAAAATAACTCGAGACTTTGCTGTGGAGCCTATACATTTGCAATAATTGACTGCCACCATATACCGTTTCTGTTTTGTAGAAAAAAGCAATTATGTCATGTAGGGTCGATGCCTTGAACTGAATTTAGAAATCCAACAACCCTTCTCCGATTCCGTGTAGTTAACGGCAGAGATAGTGTCTCTATTTAATGTGTAACCCTTTAAATAAATTAATGAAACTTAGGGCAGTTTTAAATAATTGCTTCAATATAGTTGTCATTGAAAGTCAGAATAAGGTTTTTAGCTGAAATAATATACTGTATTTGCAATATAATGAGTGCCGTATGTTTTATTTATCTATTCAGTACTGGCTATCGTTATGGTGGAAAAGGTATAATGCATCCCCTTTAGTGAGTTATTTCTCACCCCCTACTTGAGACAAAACAAAGAAGACATTACTTCTCTAAATCTCAAATTAATAATACCAAGACGCAATAACACGTTAACTGCTAAGGACGCACATGTGAGCTTGACACTGAACACTATGAGAAGCGGCCGACGCACAGTGCATTGCGTGCTTCGCACGCCAATTTTAGGCCTATGTGCTATGGACGCACATGTGCGTCCGCTTTAAAATATTAGTGATTATTACGCGTAGAAAGGTTCAAAAATAAAGAAATTTCTACTCATTTAGGCAATACTGTAAATATAAATAATTCGGCCACGCAGCTGAGCCGCTGACGTGAGTTGAGCAAATTTCCAAAATTAAGTTTATATGCCTATGTTTGAGGGTTTCAACCAACAATTTGGGAAATAGGTCTACTCACGAAGGCGTTGAACAGCTGTCTGTGTGTACGCAATATATTAGTAGAATTTGTTTCCTTATAGCGCCTCACGAGTTTGCACCACTTGGCTTCGAACCGGGTACTTTTATGGTATTTTACGTTTTGGTCGATTTTGAGGGAACCAAGCGAGCTAAAAGGTCGCGTAAAAAAACAAAATGTGCAGAATTACATCCTACATTTATATTTTTAGAAAAAACTCCAAAAAAATTTCATTCTCGTAGTTAAAATCTCAAAAAACGGTTACTTCCGGTCAAAAAACGTACTTCCGGTTGTTGGATTTTTTTGGCTAACGAACTCGTCCGAGAGACGTAGACAACCAACATGTGTACCAAATTTGAACCAAATCGGACTTAAAATGCGGCCGCTAGAGTGCGAACACATATATATATATGTATATACATACATATATATATATATATATATATGAATTTTAATGACACCCCAAAACGTGTTCTGGGGACCATGATCGGTGCTCATTTGCTACTCCCGACCTTGGGTCTCACCATAAGGGCCACTGCAATTGCTCATTTTTCCTATGGAAATTCGCTAAAAATAAAAAGGTCAGCTCCTAGCAAATTAAATACGAAATTTGCGTAGCAGTGAACGTGTTAAAACATATAAGCCATTTTCCATTCTAAGGTAAGTAGATTTGAACCTGCGCCGATCTGCTCCCCCTTTACACTACAGAATTTATTACAAAGGAATTCAGAGGATGTACTCCTTAATCCAGGTTCCATCAGTACATGTTCAAATTATTCGTTTTATATGCTGCCAATTTCCTTAATTATTAGTTTAATAATGTTGCAAAGGATAACGGCAGGAAATATTTAACATCTCCACTGACATTTTTAAGCGAACCGTAAATGTCATGAGTTAGAAAAACTTAAAGTTAACATTCTTACCCTGGGAAATAAATCCAAAATGGTGAAGTTGCAACAGAGCCTTGCAACATGACCAGAACCACTTTCAATACCTACATTCAACTAGACTACCGACGAATCCCGAATAAAACTTAATTTGTTTAAACAAACGCGAATTTTAATTGGAATTAATTACTTGAAAAAGCAATTAGCCCAACAAATCAAATAGAGTACAAATTAGAGGTAGTTAGTTAAAATATTCTAGCTTTCTGTTATTGCTTGGTCGTTTGTTTTCATCCCTTCTGTGGAACTTTTAATAACATCCGAGTTTCAAAGGGATGAAAACGTGATTTGTTTGATACGAGGCAACTATTATAGGATTACCTTCTGCATTACAATTCCGTGTCAGTGTCCAGTTTAACTGTTGCTTGAATTTGAAACGAATTTAATCAGTTTGATAATGGACAGCTATGACTTAAAACTATATTTATGTATATCGCAGAATTTTGGATTTAAATAGGTTTGTTCTTTTTAATAAACCGACGTTAAATCTTTATACTTTAAAAAAAGTCTTTATTTAACATACATCAAAACGGTAATTTGTAAACAAAGTTTTGCACAATAAGTTTTTAGTTTCCACCAAATATTATATATAAACTAATTGTTATTTCGTTACCAATCAGTAGATCAATGCCAAACTGCTGTACAAATAGCAACTAAAACCATCGTATTTTTTTAAAGATGAAGTTATACACAAAAAACTAAAATTTTCTCCTTGATACCTGCCCAATAGAACACACAAGATTCGACTAGTATGTATAGAATGAAATTATTATTTCTAACCATAACACGACTAACCTTTCATCTACAGAAAATACATTATTAAATCGTCATTAAAAAAGACAACTTTTTTGTCTCTTGTATTTTTTGTAAAGTTAATGTTTTTTTCCCAAAATAAACAACTTATACATTTTTAACGAAAAGGTAGCCTTTCTTCGTAATTTATTTAAATAAGATGGTGCTTTAAAATTAGTGAAAAGAACCCATTCAAACGATTGCCCATCGACTATAGAAAAAAGAAAAAGTGTTTCGACAATGTTTGCCTTATTAACAAAATAAACAACTATTTTGACTCTCTGCCTAGGTCAGACAAAGGTCATACCGTTAGCTTTGAAATCGGCCGAAATAATTTACGGTAGCATAAAGACTTACGGACGGGAAGCCTTACTAATTTATCTTTTGCTATGAAACCATAAATACTTTTTCACCACTCTGTATCGAAAATAGTCACTTTCAATATCAGCTGTGAGTATTGAAAATAGCGTTTTCTCCGACTTCTAGATCGGCAAAATCAGCTGGAAATTATTGCCGATCTCTAAATTAGTTATAAATTATAACACCAGTAGCGCTCGCGCTATCAATAATAATTATGATTTGAAATGTCGTCTTATTAATTTATGAGATATAATAACGATTTTAACAAAGAAACAAACATGAGTAACAATAAAAACTACATATTGATACTATTTACAAGTATTCAATAAATACAATTTGAACTTATTAATATAATAATAACTTACCGTCACCAATAGTCATACGTCGTTATTTACACGACGGCCGTTTCGGCTATTCAGCCATTTTCAAGTTCTTGGGAGGAATATCTACGTTGTCAATGAATATAAACACTTAAACACATAGTTTCACAAACAATTACAATAAACACACACATCAACTCACATATTAAAAAACTATATAGTACAGATGTATAGTATAGCACTGATGTATAGTACAGTGCGAGACAGTAGGCCTACCAAACACGCGATCCTTTTTTAATATGTGACTTGATGTATGTGTTTGTTGTGATTGTTTGTGAAACTATGTGTTTAAGTGTTTATATTCATTAACAACGGAGATATTCCTCCCAAGAACTTGAAAATGGCTGAATAGCCGAAACGGCCGTCGTGTAAATAACGATGTTTGACTATTGGTGACGGTAAGTTATTATTATATTAATTTATAACAATAGTCGGAATGGCAAAAAAACATAACTTGTGATTTAACTTATTATTTTAAAAAGTACATCAGTACGTTTATTCACGTACCAGTGTCGGTAGTAGTGTATTGTGTCTATTGATATTAAAATCTGCCGATCTCAATAATTTGATTAACCCTTTCAGACCCAGTGTCCTCTGCAGAGGACATCATATTTCGTGAATTTTCTATTTTTTTTGTAACATTGTTTGAGCATTTGAAACCCAATGTCCTGTCCAGTGGACTAGTTATATATAAGCACAAAAATAACTATGAAGGAATAGTTCTTTCCGTTTCACATATGATTTCACATGTTCCCCCATATGTCGTAGGTTGGTTTTTTTTAAATAATATATATACAGATATACTACAGTAAAATTATGCAAAACATCTCAAGCCTTTAGACCAGGTAACTAGTCATATCCCGTCAGCTTAGAAGCGAGCCAACCACCGTTTACTTTACTTCCGCCCTCCTACCCTCAAACCACAGATATGAAAAGCTACCTGGTCTCACGAGATTCGAACCTGGGATCTTCTGATCAGGAAGACCCCACGTTACCCCTCGGCCACTAAGGCTTGTACAGAATAAAGCTCTCTTAGCTACTTTACAAAGCAACCAAATTGCCTATCTCGCTCCTTAAGCGAATTCTTTTCTTCGGGTTAAAACTTTGTTATTTAGAAATAATGGTGTAACTTTTTTATTTAGCAAGATATTGGCCCAAAATTTTTAACATAAGTATACAACAAAACGTGTCTTAAAGTGATATGCAAGTTTTCAAGTAATATATTTTTTTCCTATCTGATTTCTTTATGCAAACTGGAAATTTTATAAAAACTTGTTGTTATGGTATGTAATTTTATTTTTTCTAAATTTGTTGGTATGTTAGAAAAATGTTTATAGTAGAAAATATTACTTATAGGTCTATTAAAATAAAAAGAATTAAAAAATCATGATGATATCTTATCAAATAACAAAAATACAGATTTTTTTTATGAAATCCTTTCAAATTCGGAGAAAATGCCTGGGACTGAAAGGGTTAAAGTAAAGCCCACTAAAGAATACCGTTGAGGGATGGGCTTGTGTACACCGAGACCTTGAACGCTCCAATCGCCTTAGTGCGACGTTGTCACGTTCTCCCCACGCTTCTAACTGAACGCGGCTGACTCCACGCATTTATAAATTCTTTAAACTGTGCACTCAAGCCTCGAGCTGTAAATACCAGTAGTGTTCACGACTAGTAGATATGACAACGCTGCGCGCCCATCCTATTGGCCGCCATGCAACGGTATTATTTAGTGGGCTTTGATATAGTGCTGTAAACGGAAACTATGTTGTCATTGTACTTCAGGAATGTTACTGAGAAACGATATGTTATTTTGAAAAAAAATATTAAATTTATTATTAATTACAGTGTGATGAAAAATATCGTTCATCACACGGGCCAAAAGTTGCTTTTCGATCCTCACTCATTTTCCTTAACTCAGTTAAACTTTAGCTCGTATCGAGAAGCGTCACTTTCGGTCCTAGTGATGAAATATATTTTCTAAATCTTTATATTTGCGAAACTCATAAATATCTAAGTGTTTTAGCTATACATGGCGTACGTTCTTTCCTATATGTATATGTGTCATACTCCATAGCCAAAACAAACGTACGAACTTCTTGAAATCTGTATTTAAAGTGAAATTAAATACGTCTGTAAATGAACAATTTTCCATTTTTCAATATCTTTTAAGAACTTTTTGGGCTTTAGCCGAAGTTCATCCATTTCGGATGTGAAACCAAACATCTTAAAATGCATCTTCATAAATCACATTAAACAAGCTAAGAGTTTTATGAGAAAAGATGAAATGTATTTGTGTAAGAGGTCCCAAATGTAATCATCTAGAATTCTAGATATAGACGACGCCTAAATTAATACGCATCAAACTACTTCCGGCCATAGTCAAAATAAACGTTTTGACAATTTAGTTTAACTTTTAGAATTACTTAACAAACATTTGACTTATCAAGCACAGTAACATTTTAAACCATTTTAATTAAGGAATCCGAACTAAGTATAGTTTGTTTGTACTCTTAACTCCCTCTCCACCAATCCTTTTTGCCCCACTTTATAAAATTTATATATTAAAAAAATTCCTGCTTTTTAATCAGTCACTTCCTAAAGTTAACACTAAACCGATTTTGATGATTCTTTTTTTATTTAAAAGATAATTTCGAGTTCTAAGTCACTGTGAAGCTAAATATTTGATTTACACTTTTATTTTGGTTACATTCCGGGTTTTAAAATTGCATCAGTATGCTACAACTAAATTAATAGGAAATAATTTGTTCTAAACAGCTGATAATCTAATTGAGTTTCAAATAAATAACGTATTTACTTTACTCAACTGTCAACAGATGATTTAGGTTATGTTATCAGTTATTGTTGGTGTGTTTTAGGTCTGATTTGTTGCTGTGTATGTTGGTGTGTAATTGAACTAAGAAGTTTTGTTCAGGCTTTTTATTTTTGTCATTCCTGATAATAAATGAAAGTAATATTGTTAAGATACGTGGAGATGGTAATTGAATTGAGAATTTGAATACTTTTAATAAATTAAAAAGGTGAAAAACAAGTTGAATTTCGTTACTTTACATCTCGACCACAGGAGATACTCGTACACACTTAAATAGGTACCAAGTTATTTCTTGAATTATTCCAAATACAACAAACACAAAACCAATGATCCAATTAACCTATTAATACAGTATGTCCTTAACAAAAGTGAACAAAGGACTCCCAGAGGTAGAATGGTATTCAAAGGATAAATTAGCAAGAGTAGAGCCAACTGCTAGCTTTACAGAACAATGCAATCTGACATTAAATCTCTATTCAATAGAATAATGGTTACAATTCAATCCAACGCTTAAATCGCTTTTCTTTTTACTACAAATAGTTTAGTTAGAAATATTTAAATAAAACAAGATTTAATGGAGGACGCTGTATGTGGCGCGGCGTGTTAGAAACCACGTGCTTTTAAGTTCCTTCCGTCTTTGAACTTGAGATTTTTCATTAAAACACTTTTCATTCTATCTATACGGGCTTTGCATTATAAGGTTTCAAAATTATAATGTCAGAAATTAACCCCTACATATTAGTTACAAATCTTGCAGGTTACCACCGCCTGAGCATCGTCTAGAAGGTATTAACAATAGAAACAAAACTACTATATCAAACATTAAACTTATTTTATAAAAACAAAAAGGACTAAAACCAAAACTTGGAGATAAAACATCGACGAAAATCTCTAACAGCATAGTATAAAAACAAAAACACATCGCAACACAACATAAATCAACATTTATTTGATAAGTAGTTTGAATTATATTTTAAATTTATATTCCCTGCCAAGTTAAGGTGTGAAGAAATGTTCGTAGACAAAATTTGGTATAGATTTTGTAAACCTTTGTATTGGGATTCAATATTTGTAGTAAAAGGAAGTATAGGCTACTATCGGAAAGTATCCGGAAAACGGAACAAAATTCATAGGAAACTCCCAGTATTTAATACTAGTTATTCCCGTAACTAGTTCATAACAGAATTCAATGTTCGTAGAGTAATATAAATTTTCATAATAATTAAATACAGTATACTCCAATACAGTTTGTTTTCCTAAACCTAAAACATTAATTAATCAATTTCAATAAAAGAAGCTTCCATAATGTATGCTGATTCTAAAACGTTTAAAAGCCCATAAATTATAGTCTATTGTGACTTGAATGGCTAACCTATCTGAGACAAAAATTTAATTCCTACATTCTAGGTAGGCCTACTCTTACCTAATGTACCTACAAGATTTTATTATGTACGTGTAAGTAAACCGTTCTACGTTATCTCGGTAGTTGGCGACCAAAACAAGCAGACCTCGCAATTACTTTATTCTACCTTCAAATATTAATCACTTGACTAATACAAGAAAAGTCTCTTCCCTCGGAGAATATTTAAAGAATATCGATGTATCGAACATGGAAAAGACAGAGTTTGTCATGACAAAAACAGATAAATATTGACATTGATTAGACAAGCAAACTGACAAGAGGGGATTGGAAAGCCAGTACTTGGAATTATGCGTTTATCCGTTTCCGAGAAAATGTAAATGATTTTGGCTTATACTTCATCTCTCTGAATGTTGTGCAATAAAACTGGTCTAACCAATTGAAGCTTTGAATTCAACAGATTTACTTAACCTAAAAATAACAAAATGCATGTTTGTTAGTAATCCGTTTAGAGTTAAATGTTTCATTCGTTTAAACGATTTAAGTTATATTTTTACCATTTAATCATTTATTGCAGCTAATCGATTACTTACAAAACTTTGAGATGGATGGACCTTTTGAAACTTCATTTAACTCCATTTATTATGTCAACTTTTTTTAATGATTTAGGGAACGTATACAGTTAGGGCCAACTAAACTACCGTTTTTCCTAGATTTATTTTACTTTTTCAATCTCTGCTTAGCGAACTTTTGTAAAGACGTGATAATGTTGCAATCTGCTCATAGGATAAGTAGGTACAACACACCCGTTTTACAGGTCATTATATGAATTTCTGATTTTTTCTCAAGAAAGTTACGGAATTTGTATATTTAATACTCAGTCGAATTTTTGACGAACAAAGTCTATAGATTTTGTGCGTCGGGATAAGGTCCTAACCAATATCTCCAAAGTGCAAGACGTTCTTTACAAAAACGCTTCAACTCTTTGAGATTTCGAACAATAAAATCTGAATTTCAAGACTGCGTTGTCTACCCTTCAACTACCAACACGACTACGAGGTTTCATTTTGTACATAGAGATAGACAAAACATTAAATACAAGCAGATTTAAATGTTACATAAACATTAGAAAGTAAAAAGTAATACAAGACTTAAAAACATATCTGTTTTTAAAAGAAGAATACAAAATATCCTCGACACTGTCTTTTCTGTATTACCAAAAAGTCAATGCTTGCTTTTCCTTTACTCACAGTTTTTAGGTTGAGTTAGAAATTGATATTTCATTGTTTACTTGCAATTTGAAAGTACTGCATATACAGTAATGCGGCAGATAATACGCCTTTTTATATCAGCGTTATTAGCGAATTTCCATAGGAAAAATGAGCTATTGCAGTGGCCCTTATGGTGAGACCCAAGATCGGCAGTAGCAAATGAGCACCGATCATGGTCCCCAGAACACGTTTTGGGGTGTCATTAAAATTCATGTATGTATGTGTTCGCACTCTAGCGGCCGCATTTTAAGTCCGATTTGGTTCAAATTTGGTACACATGTTGGTTGTCTAAGTCGCTCGGACGAGTTCGTTAGCCAAAAAAATCCAACAACCGGAAGTACGTTTTTTGACCGGAAGTAACTATTTTTTGAGATTTTTACTACGATAATGAATTTTTTTAGAGTTTTTTCTACAAATATAAATGTAGAATGTTATTCTGCACATTTTGTTTTTTTACGCGACCGTATAGCTCGCTTGGTTCGCCCAAAATCGACCAAAACGTAAAATACCATAAAAGTACCCGGTTTGAAGTCAAGTGGTGCAAACTCGCGAGGCCACTAGGAGGAAACAGATTCTACTAATATATTGCGTACACACAGACAGCTGTTCAACGCCTTCTTGAGTAGACCTATTTCCCAAATTGTTGGTTGAAACCCTAAAACATAGGCATATAAATTTAATTTTGGAAATTTGCTCAACTCACGTCAGCGGTTCAGCTGCGTGATCGAATTATTTAAAAATATATATAGCCTTTATACGCGATAGCAAATAGCTAATACTGCACTTTAAATAGAAACACAAATTATAAACAGAGCCGTTTCGTATTAGCTAGATTAAAAAACGCTGACAACGCAATAACGAAAGAACACTATTAGAACTACTACAGCTGATTTAGCGTACCAGATAACGTAGTTACGCAATAGCCAGCATAGTGTAACAATGGTGTGTACAGTGTGTTTTATCCTCGTCTCTAAACATGCTTGTTGAATTAGCATACTGTAAATACGAGCCTGAGGTTAACCTATATCTCCAGAATGCTATAACTAATTCTAAAAATATGTATTTAGTTACTTTAGAAAATAAAATCCGTGAAATACAGTTCCCTTCAATCGCTCTATTAGTTATAAAAAAAAAAAACTATAATTTTATAAAAACAATGGAAATATGCAGTAACGCCACACTTAAATTGTCAAGCGTTGCAAATGATTTCTAATTGTTGGTCGAGCTATGGTATGCTCATGCCAATGTTGTGAGCCAATCGGCTGCGTACGCGATCTTTTTTGATATTTGTTGCCATAGCAACCAGTCTTGTAAAATAACAAACCAGCAATTTATTGAACAATTTTAAGAAATTTAGATTGTTTAAAATATGGTCAAGGTTCAATTCGGCAAACACAGAGAGCACAGAGATTGACGTGCTAAGCATGCAGGCGTCCCCAACATGTTGTTGACTAACATTTTAGTTACCCCGTAATCTGCCCCACTACGTTTCACCCACAATTTGTTTTTAAAGTTTTAATTTGATAGGTATATCTATACTAATATTATAAAGAGGTAAAGTTTGTTTGTTTGTTTGTATGTAGGGGGTAATCTCTGGCGCTACTGAACCGATTGAAAAAATAGTATTACTAATAAAAAGCTACACTATCCCTGAGTAACATAGGCTATAATTCATTTCGGTAAAAACCTTTTTTTACTTTAATATTTGTAAATTTAGTCGGAAAAAATCTTAGGTTAGGCCTGAAATGATAAACCAACACATGTATTTACATTTATTACCATAGCAACCAATTGAATAAAATAACAGATAATATAGATGTTTGCTTCAATATTTCCATTAACAGCTGATTTCAAAATTTGAAGCAATTATTTTTGTATTTCTAGCTTTTAGGTTAGGGTTTTAAAGTGTAGACTTGAGCTTTGCTGGTTCTTTTAACCATTATTATAACAGCTGTCATAAAATATAAGAAATAATTTGGTTTGAACATTTAACATTATTTACCATCTTAGTTTTGAGGTGATTATTAATACTACAACTTTATTATAAATAAAACATAACGTATGTTTTTAGAAGGTTCCATTGGGGGTTGGCGTGCGAAGCACGCAGGGGTCTCCCCTAGTTTTTTATAATTCAAGTCCATTTATCTATTAGCTGCCAACTTTAAACCGTCCCGTAAAGAAAAGGTTGTATAATATATAACACGGTTAATTAAATTTCGGTATGTAAAACTATAATAATAATATAAGGACTCCTTAATTGTGTATTTCCTTGTTAAATCTGATCTAATAGAATTCATTCTTTACCAATATTTATCAATTACAATATAGTTAGAAATGTTCAACGACGTAAAAGTTAACATAAAAGCAGAATCGATGACAATGTTATGGAAATAAGTCCACGTTTAGCTTAGAATTTAAAATATGAAACAGGTTTCTCAAATAATTACATTATCTAAAAGAAAATTAATCTAGGCATTATTGTTTAAATTACTTAAACTATACTTGGCTATGAACACGTTGTTTCAGTACTCACCATAATGTAAATAAATATTCCAACATGTACCACTGACTATCCACACTACACTGTTCACAGAACACTGGACCCCCACAACACAACTATCTCTTCTCAACTGATAACACTTTGTATAAACAGTTCATTGGACTATTTATAGCATCCGATTTATACACTAATCGTCAATAATTTTTACTAATTACGAGTAAATTCCATTGCGTCTCGTTAGGGTTGAATAAATAACGGAAATAATTCACTATCATTATCTAATCAAACCACTTACTTAGCTATCTCTTGAGAATATTATAGCGTTTTGAATGTTCTGTATTTATAGGTTATGTAACATTACATCGTCTGATTGGTGAACGACCGTAACTTTCCTCTGCAAACAAGTACTACAAATTTATAAAACATTTTAAATAAATTACGTTCCCCTTTGCAGAAGTGTGTACAAGCTTGTTGTAATAATTTTGTCAGGTATCGTTACAATAAAATGCAGTTTTACTAAACACTGTCGGATTTATCAAGTGTAGTATTCGACACTTTAACCACCGACCTTCTTATAAAAGTACACCTTTAACAAATGTTTGAATGTAGCCAACACATGGTCGTTTGATGTCTGATACAGATTGAATTGTAAAGGCAGTATCTGTTGATTTAAAGGTATAGATAAAATCATATAGGATGGCACGTAGGGCGGGTAGTGCGAGTGAGACAGAGTACCTATCCCACCACACTTCCCCTCCTAAGTTTAGGCGGGGCATTGTACAGTCAACCCTAGTTATGTCGGCTTACAGTATTTACTTTATGATATCGAGACATTTTAAATAAAACATGTACTAAACATGCTTAAAATACGATTTAAATTAAAGGCTATTTTATAACTTATAAAGTAGTTTATTATAAATTTACTATAGATATAAGTAAATAGAAAAATAGTATATATTTACATTACATTAAATAATTTACTGTCCAACTCTTCAAGTAGTTTCTTATGAATTTAGTATAGATATAAAAAAACAATATATTTACATTACATTAAATTATTAACTGTAGCGCTTTCAATTCAGTTAATTATTATAAATAACTATGGATATAAGAAAAAGAAAAAACAATATGTTTACATTAGGCTATTACCTGATAATATTGGTTGCGCTTATTTGCAAGCGATTTGTGTGGACAAACCAAACATCTGACTGAAAAATGTTTGAAATAAAATATGTAGATCAACTAATTTTCTACAACTTTGCCGCTGGAAGTTTCTTTCTACCCTAAAAATAAAAAAAGTTTTCGCTTTACTACTTTTTCATGTCCCGATTTAAAAAAATCGAAGTATTTCTTACTGTATAAATTCTGAACATTTACTAAACTGGAAGATATTTATACTGTTAGTTGCAACATATCACGCAGATTACAAATATATAAAATTTGTCCTATTTAAATAATCCTAGTACTGTGCAGAAGCTTGTAATTGAAAGCGCGTCCAATACTAAAAATTGCTCGGCGGCCCTCTAATCGATGGATTTGACACAGACTGTATTTTTCTTACAAAACGACAAAGACTGGTGTTGGAGGGAGAAGGGCATTACTGCTGCTGCGCAAACTACGTGCCATCCTAAATGGTACTACCTTTAACAGTTATTAAATGAGGTTGGCTTTACAATTTTACATTTTATCAGTTGAATATTAGTTGACTAAATGCTTTTCTTCGCATATTTGTAGTTATGAGTACGTAATGTTCAACGTTTACAATTATTGATCTATGTTCAAGACTCCCGGTTACACATTATATTTATCGTGCATATAAACTTGATTACTGATAACATTAAATTTATTAAAACTATAGCAACTACACGCATAATATACAAAGTACGAATTTGACCGTCTGGATATATTGGAACGGTTATCAAATACAAACTCAGCAGCTCTCCTCAAAGATTTACACACATATTTTCTTTCTTGTTATTTTTTTCTATTTAGCAGCTATTATGGATTTTGCGCCTCAAATGATTACATACCATATTCAAAAACACAGAACCCATACAAAAAACACAGTCCAATCGAAGTTAAATTTTTAAAATTATATTGTTTATGTTACAATTTCGTTGCTTCGCATGGCCGAATACATAATTTTAACCACAACACAATTAATTATACTCATTTTATGAACAATATTCAAAAACACGTGTGAAAATCGGAGCAAATTCAAAGCGTTCACATTGAAATCTTTCTACTGAAATTCCATAGGAAAGATGAGCTTATTGCAATATGGTGAGACTTAAGGGTCTGCTCCAAACAACCGGAAACGAAAGAGCTTCTCACTATATCCCTATCCAAACAGTGCAATTTCTTGCAGCTGAACGCTTTGATATTGCCTCATTTCAAACCATTTTATAAGTCTATATTTTGTAATTGAGTGTTGAAAAAAAAACCTGAATATTCTTTATAAAATTTCGAATCCGGCTTGCAAATTACTTTTCGTTATTAATTTTTTATTGTGTTAGGAAAAAAATTCAAACTTTGTACTTACAAAATGTCAGTTACATAAAAAAACAAAAGCATTTAAAAAAAATGTTAATTGCAAGACGGGTGCGTATTGTGACTGTGCTTAAAATGAGAAATTTTATGATAAAAAGTAAACGAAATAAATGGTTTGAAATTTAACATTGCTCTTGTGGGATAAAAATCCAAGATGGCCGCCACTACAGCAGACCATTAAGGTCAATACGCATCGATAATAGACCAAAGAACACGTTTTGGGGTGTAATTAAAAATGTATTTAGTTTTGAAGATTTTTAAGAATTATTATTAGTGAAATAGTTAATAATTTATCCCTTTACTTCCCGAACAAATATATACGTATATAAAAAATATATGTATATATGTGTTCGCACTTTACGTCCAACTTGGACCAAATTTGGTATATGCGTTAGTTTTCCAAGTCGTTCGGATAAGTTCGTTGGAGAAACAATCCAACAACCGGAAGCATATTTTTTGACAGGAAGTAAATTTTCTTTTTAGATTTTACGTACTACAATAAACTTTTTCAGATTTTATCTAAAAGAATAACTATAGGAGATTATTCTGCACATTTTGTTTTGTTTTTTTACATGATCTTGTAGGCCGTATAGTTTTTCCAAAATATATCAAAATGTAAAATACTTTAAAAGTACCATAAAACAACCATCAGCTGCGAGCGAAGCGAAGCAGTTCATAATCCGAGGGCGCAAACTCGCAAAGCTTACCCCAGCGGAACGAAGCAGTTCATAATCCGAGG
>JAGFPH010002974.1:13096-33133 GCA_018207615.1 Philaenus spumarius | reverse complement strand
ATGGAACCTATTCATTCAAAATAGTCAGGTATTCTAGGAATCGAAACTTGACCGCAAAATGGAAAACCTCCCCTACCTAGAGCCTCCTCACCCCCACACTTGACCGGTAAATGGACTGACCGGTAAATGGACTGACCGGTAAATGGACTGACCGCAAAATGGAGGATACCCCCACAATAAGCTAAGCACTAAACAAATGTGAGCTCTTTAAGCCGGGGTTTGCAGTTATTAAACAAAATGTTTCAGACAAAATATTTAGAAATTTTTTTACAGTTTTGAACTTGCCAGATATTTTGTATAAGGGAGTAATGAACTGTTAAGTGTGCGACTTAATTTTGTTTGGACTTTTCAGTAAAAGGGTTGGTCGAATAAAAAAATGTTAGGCAGAAAAGTTTTAATTCATATTTAGGAGCTTTGTAATAAATGTAAATGCATTTGATACTGTGTCTACTATGGGAGTTATGAATTAGTTTAGTTTTATTATCTTGAGCTAAAGGAATTTGTCCAACCCTTTAGCTAATTGTTGGTGCAAAAAAACTTTTAACATATTTTTGAGTAGGGACTACTCGTGGGAGGTACAATATAACTTTTAACTGAATAATTTTTTTTCCATATTAAAGGAGTTATAGCGATTATTTAGTTTTCAAAAAAGAAACTTTCTTTCACCCCAGTCCGATTTCATCCGTTAACTCAACCGAGATTTTTCATCTAAATATTTAAGTAATTTACGCAATATTACGGCAGTCAGCGTGTTTATTAAATATACATTTTTGGCGAGACCACAATTTTGGGTTCTATGAACCACAACGCCGAAAAACTATGACGCCATTTTCCTGAGTTAACCTATAGCCAACTAAATTCAATATAAAATGTTCAGACATAAATTAACGAAATATACACCATTTACTACGTTGACATCGATTTGGTTTTGTCTTTACCAACAGAACATTAATATATTCAATTTAATAAGGCAGATTAAACGCGTAGGCAGATAATACAATGTAACAAAAGAATTGGTTTAGACCTAAGTAAAGAGTTAGGATTTAATATTAATTTCGAGTCTATCAGTTTCAAAATAGCAACAAAGTCAGACATTTTAAAAAATTGCTGAATCATAATCCCAGCTTTGATAACCTATAACTTAAAGGTCCGAATGAATTCAAAGTGTTTAATACAATATGTTGGTAAATAAATGAACTAGATACTTATATACATTTGCTAAGATGACATGGATTTAAAAAAAATTAAAATAAACATTTAATGAATTAAATTAATTCTTAAAGTTAATTAATACCTAGACAGATTATACAATGTTTGGAAAACGGAACTACACCCGATTCCACGTTCACCGTGCAGTACAGAGCGCCCATAAGCCATACGACAGTCTCAGCGGTAGTAACCAACTAAAAAACATCAACTCCCATGCAACGCTCGGTCAGTTGACGCCACCCGCATGACAATAAACGTGATGTTCCCTGTAATGGTAGTAGCATGTCTATTGTCCGTTTCACAAAAACAAAAAATACTATGACAAATTATTTAAAATTGTCAATTTTCAACCCTTGTCATTTAAAATCCAAAGTTTGGGTCAAATTAGTACAACACTAGACGAGTTTTCGGAAAAACCAGCGTCAGAATGCCAAGCCAAGAATTTTTGTTTTGTATATTATGTTAGTGTATCATATTCATTTGTTACTAGTGGACCGGGCAATGCTTCGCTATTGCTTGATTTACCTAACCTAAAATTATATTCAGTTTTTGATCCAAATCAGTTGTTGATCAAAATCAGCTGTTTTAAGCTTTTCATACGAACAGCTGTTTTTTGTGCCCCTGATAAAATCAAAAGAAATCTTTCTTCTTCTTCCTTAAGATTGACCTTCCATAAGATTAACATGGCAACTTTGAGGGCCACTGGGGCGAAGCCCTTAACATACATTGAGCTCATTTTAAGGGAAGCACAACTTCAGAGTGAGCTCTATAAAATGACACCAAAAACATCAAAATCGGTTAAAAACTCTAGGAGGAGTTCTACTCACAAAATAACCCATAGCAAATTAATTATGTATAGATAGATAGGTATCACTTCACTTTTTAATTATTACTATGGCAGATCCATGCGAGCGAACAACATACTTGATTGTTCCACACACATAACATTTCTTTTTAATGAAGGTGTAGTATTAATCATTACATAAGATAGTAAAGAATATTAAATATCGAAATCAAATTATAAAGTTTATGATATAACAGGAGTTATAATCGAGATTAAAAAGAAGCAGCACGACTTAGGCTTACACCTAAACACAACATAACCTGAAAGTTATTTCAAAGTATGCAATCAGTTGTACTTGAAAGTTTCGAGTTATTAGAAAAAATCTAATCATCGAACCAATAATGGAATTCGATCCTGTATTTGAAATGAACCGTATACACCTTCAAACCGTGAACATTGAGTAGCTTACATGACAAGGATAAATTTGTAGAACCACAAAGAAATTCAGTTTACAATATTTGCATTTACTCCATAACTCTAGAGACACGACACCAGGTGTTGGTCTCGAGGTATTTCAGATTACAAAACACGTACAAAACGGAATACACTGTTGTGCTTCGCGCTGCACAGAACAGCAATTCCAGTAATGGATGTCTCTGCTTCACATCTTTAACGGTAATGTTCAAAAGGAAAACGTTAACAAAAGGTTTACTTCTAAATATTACGCATTTTCCCCGCTTGGGTAGATTGTGGAAATGGTGCGGTAAAACGTTGTTTTTCCAAGTCAACAGTTGTAAATAAACGTCAGACAAGTCCTTACAAAATAACTTGCATATTGAATTGTCAAATAAAAATGAAAACCTTGAATAGTCTAGTGAAAACTATTTTGGTCAATTACGCCTTAGGCCTAGAATAGTGTTATTTCAGTCAGGCGACTACTTGGCAACGCGATTTCATTAGCTAGCCTATTTAATTTTAACCCGTCCAACTTGAACGATTTCGCACACGAAGTAGACCTACAATAATCAATCGAAGGCTGTCGTAACAATTGTTTCAATAATTACGACACAAAACTCGATTTCCCCAGAATTTCCTCCAAAGTTCGTTAATTCCATTTAGGAAAAATAAGTAAACAGAATAGTATTTTTTAAATTCGTTTGTTTTATCCTAACCATTTAAAGTTTAAAAAATAAACTTGATTTCAAATCGCAGAACCTTTTTTCTTTACTTAAGGGTCGGCTCTAGCTGTCGGCCATGTTGGTTGACACTCCATAAGACCAATGTTAAATTAAAATCCATATTTTTCCTTTATTTTTGATCGGATAATTATGAACGATATGTCATTTTAAAGCTATGGCCAATACGCATGCAAATGGCTTTTCCAAAATTAAGAAAAACGTTTTGTTTAATATTTATTAACAATTTAAAAAAATAATTTTTAATAATTTTTTATGTTGTCACTATTAGTTATAGCGAAAAAGTACCAAGCCATTTGCATGAAGAATTTCGTCCCCAAGAGTTTGGTATTTTTTTGAAAACGCTATTTGAACAATTGCGGGTTTTAAATGGATTTAGGCTGAGCAATGTCCGTGTAACCTACCGCCGCTATAGGGTGACTTTAAATATTTTTTTACGATGTAACTATTAATTATAGCGAAAAATTATCAAGCCATTCGGATGAAGAATTTTGTCCCCAAGAGTTTGGTATTTTTTTGAAAACGCTATTTGAACAATTTTGGGTTTTAAATGGATTTAGGATGAGCAATGTCCGCGTAACCTACCGCCGCTACGCTGGAGTCGCAGGTTGCTTTCTGTTTTACTAGAGCCGACCCTTAAGGGTAAGATGAGCCTAATTCGAAATTTTCATGCAAATCGGTTCACAGTAAAAAAATTCGGAGGTAAGACCCTATTTTTCGCTTCAATGACTGCACTATAGTAGAAGCTTTAGACTTGTTGCCTAGAAAACAAAGGTACATCTAACGATATCATTCAGGTTAGTACAATCATGGCCGAGGGCACCGTTAAAAAAATCGTACTGTAGGCCTATATATGTATGAAAGCATTAAATATGAAAAGCTAATATTGTTTTGCAAATAGTGTAAACAAATGTTGGAGAACGAATATTTTTCTGGAAAAGCCAAGATAATGAAAACATCTTCTTTTTGGAACTCATGTATAAGAAAAACAATGGAGCTGTAGAAAAATTATTGTATGTAATTCAAGTGTAAAATGTCTCTTTAATAACATACCTATTACATAAGAAACTATTACAAAACGTTCACCTATTCTGAACGTTTTAAATTCATTATTATTACCGAGTTAAAACTAACGCCAAAAACATTCATAGATATTATGTAGTACTGTATTTATATTGTTTGCAGTTGTATAGTCTTTCCAATGAGTACAATTTAATGAACGAAAACCTAGTTTTACTATAAAAATATTTCTTTAAAGCGATTAGCATTTGAAATGTTTTAATGAGATTTAAAATTCTGAGATCTGTATCTATACAGATCTGTATCTGTTCTGTGCGGCCCGCCGAAGGATTTTCAAAACATAAAAAAAATTATAATAACTGAAAAATATAGATAGATAAGCCATGCTGCGTCTCGAAAACGTGTGAACTTCGGATTAACCACTTCCTAGTTTGGAAGTACAAAACGGACGGCAAGCAGACATCAATGTTTGGTAGAACTTACATATGTGAAAGTGTATCTTCAACGATGAAGATTATAAAAAATAAAAACAGAAGTAGCTTTACCGAGACTTCACTGCGCCATCTCATGTGGGTCTCTACAACACAGTTAGATACAGTCTTTGGTGGATGCAGCTGCACGACCACAAACTTCACACGGGCCGCCAGTTCAACAGACCTGAGTTAATTTACTAATAAAGCACAATGTATCATGAATTTTCCTTTTTTCTATTTAATAAAGTTATGCAAGATTTGATAGTGTATCTGTCAAACAGCCTCAAAATGCACAATTTCTCATCTAATTTAAACATTATGCGGGGAGGGCCCAAAACCCCCGGTAAATCCTTCTTAAAATAAATTTATCTGAACTTGTACCACGAACATTGATGTGGCCCGCGACTTGGCCCAAAGATCGAGTTTCGGCCCCCACACCGTTGTAAGTTGGACAGCTCTGATCTATACCATTTAAAGCATTATTCATAGTTTTTTGGAACAACAGCAATTTCACTACTAGCAGTCGTAAAGAATTACCTACTCACTGACGACTAGTAATGTAAGGCGCAATCAGTTCTTATTTACCACTAATAAAATGATGGGATCCATTCGACTGCTAGATAGTATATTTGGTAGATAGTGTGAATATTAGATGTCTCAACCACGCGAAGGATCAAACAGTCGTTAGACATTCTGTCAAAGAAATTTACCAATAACGGACAACGAAAAGGATTCCATGATCGAAGACTACACTTAGCAGTTGAAGACTCTATAACTTAACCTAACCTCGTCCCTTTGATGTCATGCTGGGGGTGTGTCACAGACGAGTTTGATGGTGGCAGGGATAGGCTCTACCCACTGCGAAATCGACTAACGAGTGTTTGCAACATCTGCGAAATGGACTATCGAGTGTTTGAAGGCACCCCAAAATGATGTTAAAACATATATTTCCAGAAAGTGTTTATATTTTAATTAGCCATATTTTTTTTAAAAAAAAGGAGAATAAAACACTATTTTAATACATTTTATTACATTACTATTTAATACATTAGCATAGGGAAGAGGTGCATAGAGGTGTAATGTTTTTGATTGCTTAGGTTTAGATGATTAATTGTGATAACAATAAAATTGTACACAAGTACTGTAATTCGTTTCAAGATTTATCCACGTATATAATTGTAACTTGTAAAGTAAAATTACGAAAAAACTGTGTCCCTATGTATTCCTATTCAGGATTACTAAACAGATGGAAAGAGATAAACAAATTATTTAAAAAATAAAGTAGGCTTAGCTAAATGTATCAGTCATGGCAGCTATAAAACTTGGATAATATTTTAAGTGTAGTGAACTAAGTATTTTTTAAGTTTTTTAAATGGATTTAATTTGAGGTATAACAAGTATTTTTAATTTCAACATGCTAGCCCACGGATTGGAAAATTTTATCAATAAATTAAATAGGTACAATACCTGCTTTTTTGTCTTATCCAATCCTTAAATCACTATGTGATTACCGCGGTTTCGGGTAACCTATGTTTCGGCAAAAACAGAAAATAAACACCTATTAAACGACAAGGTTTCCTTCCCGGCGAATATTGTGTTCGACACGATGATAAAACTGCAGGGTTGAAACGCTTCTCAACCAAATCAGTGATAAGGACTAAGGCAAAGGGAAGGGATAGATTCCAAACCTCGCCACGGCAGTCGTATTAAAAGTTTTACTGTGACCGGTTAGCGTGATTAGGCCTAATCGATGTTTTTAGTGTGTTTTTTGAGAAAGTGTTTTAATGTGTTTCGTGACGTGTTTTGTGATTTTTGTTTTGTGTATTAACTTTAATGTTTTGACGACCTCATGAAGGGAATTATTTATTTCTGTGATCTGAAGATAAGTACATAGGTTACCCGAAACCGCGGTAATCACATAGTGATTTAAGGATTGGATAAGACAAAAAAGCAGGTATTGTACCTATTTAATTTATTGATAAGTATTTTTACAATGGATGGTTCATTACAAGTTTTTGGATGGAATGGTGCGATAGGAAGGGCTTTAGGGTTTTTGTAAATAGGGTTTCTAAGGTTCCCGAAAAGGCATATTTTATAATTCTTCTCGTCTTTTAAATAAAAGAGGTGGAGATTTTTCAAAAAAATCACCCGGTTATGCTACTTAAAAGTATGACATCAGGTAAAGATGTACCCTCGAATAGTTTAAAGGTGAATTACTGAAATTTGCAAATCATTTCCACAACGATCATGGGCGGATCCAGCCGGTTTTCAAGGAGGGGGCAGTCTCCTATAGGGGGAGGGGGAGGGTAATAGAATAATTTTGTTGGAATACAGTGCTTGAAAACGTTTTTTAAGACTATTTCACGAGCACCCATTTTGAATAGAAATTAAGGATTATATTCTTTTCCCAAAAATAAAATTTCATTGTAACAAATTGTACAGAATAAATCATAAAATTGAACTGTATACTTGAAAATTTTAAATAGCCTTATTATAACAACTAAACAAACCTAAAGTATATATACAGTTCCAGCCAGACGGGAAAATGTAATGGCTTAGCGCGCCTAATGAAAATGTACATATTTCACGGAAATACCCGAATAGCCTCGGAACACTAAACCAGGTTTTCCTTATATCAAACGAAAATATAGTACTTGCACTTCAAATAGATATAAAAATCATTATACAAATATATCGATTTGTAATAGATACATCGATTGCAACAAGTGCTTTCTAATTGGTTAAAAACTGCCCAAGTGCTTAGGGTTTACAGAAAACTTCATATCTAAGAAGCTATAAATGTGACGAATGATTGGAAGATCGTGGTAGAAAGTTCAAATCTTGACGAACCCATTGGTGTCCTAATCTTCTTCTCAAAACAAGTCTGTTTGTCGGTTATGTGCCTTTAAAAAGTGACGAGTTTGAGTCATTTGCTTGTGCTTTCTCGCGCGGCATCATTTGATTTAGACTGCAATATTACAACGATGATTACAATGTTAATATACGTTTTGGAAGAAATTTGTAAATACAAAAATTAAAGTTTAAAACATTTCCTTTCCAATGGTTTTTGTTTTATTGAGATTGGTTAATATTTAGTGAGTGAAATATTCGATACAAGTTATGTTGTCTGAGACTACTCAATAAACAAAACAAAGGTATAATAACCCAAAGGGGCGCTGCAGCCCCCACAGCCCCCCCCCCCTGAATCCGCCAATGACAACGATTCAGACCCAGCCAATGGAAGATTCCATAATTGTTATGCCTGGAGCCTTACTGGATTGTTAATAATTATAATAACTGACGATCGAACCTCATCGAGAACGGTCACCGACCACGCGCGTTAATTTAATTTATTTTGAATGTGTCCTAGTTTTTTGTCCTAGTTTAAGAGTTTGTGTAATAGTTAACATAAATACCTTACTTCCTTGTACTGCTCCCAGTCCTGTTTTGATCACTTTCCATACGGTGACGTACGTTTCGCCTATTTTTTCAGGCATTTTCAAACCGTTTATAACAAATTTAAAAGAATGATTTGCATTTGTTTAATGCGCGTCAAAAACTATAAATATACATACACACTCCACAAACATTAACACAAAAACACAAACACACGTAATTAGGCATGAATATGCCGATGTATTTTATATTTTTATATAGTTTATATCGGCATATTCATGCCTAATTACGTGTGTTTGTGTTATACAAAAAGAATTAAATGAAATTATACAATATGGTGTGGAGAAAGGGGGGGAGGTTGTCGCGTGAAAGATACAGAGGTTACCCAGTGTTATAATACAAAGCCAGGCAATGATAACCACCTAGGTTTTTCGCCTTTAAAAAAAAACAAAAAAAACAAAATATATAATACAAAACGACCAGATGGCTAAAAGAGACAATCGACAAAAATTAAGTTTTGAAAGGTCGCAATTTTTAACTTTTTAAACTATTATTTAAGAAATAAAATTTTAGAAGAAAATCTATGAGTAAGCTTTAATTAAAATAAAGGCCTTTTCAAACGGCGCCTCGCAAATATTTAAACTTATCAAAGACCCCGCATTATTATAAACCAACTTAATGCAAATTCAAATTAAATGCTCAACGAACCGTATCCTGCATTCGATGGGCCTGTAGTTACGTTTTAATGAATATCACCGTACTCGTTATAAGTATAACGTACACAGTAAATAAACAAAATTATGACCGTTGCAACTCTATATTTTACCAGGCTACGGCGAACTACCCTCCTAAAGTAGGCTAATTTACAAATGGGGTGTCAATTAAATATGCAGTACGAGCATTTATACGTTAAAATGAGATTTTTGATTTGTTATGTTTTGTTAGGATAAGAAATACGAGAATTTATTTAGCCTAAGTATAATTTGTGTTTATTGGTTGGGAAAATGAAACTGTGTAAGTAAAAATAATTCGTTGACGCAGCGAACCACTGATGTGAGTCGAGCGAATTTCCAAAATCTACTTATATAAAGCTAGACGGTAACACTGATTCATTGACATTAATTATTAGGCACTTCCCGTAATCGGACCCCCTCGACCTCATACTTGAATTAAAGCTCTCGACGAGAAACGTTTGGGAAAATTGCCAGAAGTTAACATTTTTAATTTTGGAAGCACCTTTTGGGTGGGAAAATTTTTAAAATTTTTTTAATTTTTTCTTTTTTTCACTTTGAGCGCGTTTAGTATGAAAACGGTGAGAGATAGCAATAAATGTTAAATACAAAAGTTGTAGGAAATTTTATTTCAGACTAACGATTTTCATCAGATTTAAGATCCAATCATCCATTTAGCCACTATTCATCCGAGAAGGAAGCTCCGCCCAACGTTCTTAAAGCTAGCCGATTTCACTGTTTACTGACATTAATTATAAGGCACTTCCCGTAATCGGATCCCCCTCAACCTTATACTTGAATTAAAGCTCTCGACAAGAAACTTTTGGGGAAAATTGCCAGAAGTTAACATTTTTTAATTTTGCAAGCACCTTTTGGGCGGGAAAGATTTTTTTAATTTTTTCCACTTTGAGCGCGTTTTGTAAGAAAACGGTAAGAGATAGCAAAAAATGTTAAATACAAAAGTTGTAGAAAATTAAATTTCAAAGAAGAGATTTTCCGTCAGATTCAAGATCCAATCATCCATTTAGCCACTATTCATCCGAGAAGGGAGGCTCCGCCCAACGTCCTAGACGATTTCACTCATTCACTGACATTAATTATTAGGCACTTCCCGTAATCGGAGCCCCATCAACCTTATACTTGAATTAAAGCTCTCGACGAGAAACTTTTGGGAAAATAGCCAGAATTAAACATTTTTTTAATTTTGGAAACACCTTTTGGGCGGGAACGATTTTTTCGATTTTTTTTATTTCTTCATTTTCCCACTTTGAGCGCATTTAGCAAGAAAACGGTAAGAGATGGCAAACAATTTTAGATACAAAAGTTGTAGAAAATTTAATTTCAAACTAACGATTTTGCATCAAATTTAAGATCCAATCATCCGTTCAGCCGCTATTCACCCGAGAAGGAGCTCCGGCACACAATACTTCAAATTTCCCATGTTAATCTTACGGAGATAATGTTTAATGAGTTTGAGTCTCCTGCCAAATAAAACAGCTGATTTATGCTCGGTCACCTATGTACAAACGAGCCAAAGATTAACGAGATTCTTTAGCTAACTGCGAGCGAAGCGAAGCAGCCATTGAGGCCGAAGGCCGAGGTGGGGTTGGGGGGGGGGCAGAGCCCCTAGTTAAGTACATATGTTTTAGGGTTTCAACCAACTATTTGCGAAATTGGTCTACTCACGAAGACGCTGAATAGCTTCCGTACTGTCTGCACGTACGAAATATAGTAGTAGACTTTGTTTGCTCATAATCCCGACCTTAGGTCACACCACGAGAATCACTGCAATAGCTCATGTTTCCTATGGAATTCGATAATAATGATCCTTTATTATTAATCTTCGAAAATAAAAATGTTGTAAAAAGAGGAAAAATACCAGCGAAATGAAAAAGAAACCTACAAAATATACTGAAAGGAAGTTAGCTGAAGCGAGTCACGAATTGTCGAATGTTAAATCTGTTTTATCGTTGTAAACTTATTTCCCTTTTATATTTAAACTTCTCAATATTGAAAATGATCTTAAATTTGATGTTTTTACAAACTGTGAATAGAAGCATGTATGT
This sequence comes from Philaenus spumarius, assembly GCA_018207615.1. NCBI lineage: Eukaryota > Metazoa > Arthropoda > Insecta > Hemiptera > Aphrophoridae > Philaenus > Philaenus spumarius. The sequence continues at coordinate 22,258 of JAGFPH010002974.1, read as the reverse complement.
ACGTGAACCATTCGTAGCTAAAGTTATTAGACTAGGCGTCAGTATGCAAAAATGTCTCTTCTTCTTTGGACAATTTATTTTTGTTAGTCTGATTTTTTGTCTAGGCATACGATTAACAATAGTGCCTCTAGACTCTAAATGTACACGGAAGAACAATTTTAAACTGGATTGTTTTGTCCTCACAACTCCAGTCGTAGTAAAACATTGCAAGACTGATGCTACAATCGAAATGAAGCAACTATAATGGTGAAATATGGTCTACAGACGGATATATCGATTCACTTGATCAAGGACAGTAAAAAGGCTAGCACGAGATAATACATGCATTGCTATCTAACATGACATTGCATTGGTTTCATCTGACAGACAGATTTATAGAAGTTTAAAGCCTAGACGGTTACTTGTCACGAAAAAAGAAGCAAGCGGTAGAAGTAAAATTGATGAAGTTCTAAAATCGGAATTAAGGGGCAGTGAAAAGTGCTTTCAAATTATTTAAAACATTTACCAACATGACGTTTGATTCAACATTATCAGTAAACAGTCCGTCTGTAACACATTCTGAATTTTAATTCTTTAACAGCAACTAATAAGAAAGGTAATCACTTCAGTTATTTTTATACTTAGACGAGCCTGTATATTTCTTACATTTCAATTCTCCATTTTTATATCTTTTTAAATTTGTTATTGCAATTAGTAAATCGTAAATCTAATAAGTATTATAAGACTTATCTTTTAGGCTCTCAAATAAGACGTGTTTTCAAGATTAACTACAGAACAGCGTAATTTAATTGTTATTTTAATTTAATGTTACATTATAGGCCTACACATTTTCTTGTTAGTATTTTTTGGCTAGGCCTATTGCCGATTACGAACAATCCTGATGTAAAATATACAACAAATGATTTAAATTTCTTACAACAAATACCTGATTTATTAGGCCTATAACTGATCAAATACAGTGGTCACTTTTCTTCTATCTAAAAATGTTTACCAGTCAGTGTTTGATTTGGAATAGTATGTTAGTAGCCTATGTGTCTAAATCATGTGTAACTAGCTCATATAATATATAACCTTCCAATTTATTCCAACATTTTGTTTCATCTGATTAACTTTTGTAAATGTATTTCTATAGATATATTAGAAAAAAGTTCAATAAAATTACTGATCCCTCAAAATTTTCTGACAAAATGTCTCTATTTTGCAGTAGTAAAGCTAATTGCAAACAGCAACAGTACTTCGCAATTTTCAAAACGTTTATTAAATAAATTGAAAATAAATGTAAACTTTTGGCAATGTATAATAAAATTTACGTGAAGATAATAATAGATTAAACAGATATTGTTTTGTAGTAAACGATTTTATTCCATCGAAAAGTGATATCAGGTGGCCTACTTAATTAATGTGTTTCAAGTTTATGAGCCCTAATAAACCGTTATAACTACGTTCACTATTCATAGGACAAACCATTGGGAAAAACGTATTCTTCAGCCGGCGGTCACAGTTTGGCATGACATGCACTGTCCTGTATTTTGGGATGGATTGGTCATCAAAGGAACTGTGTATAAAATCATGACGGAGGATAGTATTACTCTTCAAATAAGACAACACTGCCGAGACAATTTAACAACTCACTCTTTCTTACTGTAACACTTCTGCCTGAAAAATACTGGTTCGGAAGTTTCACGGTAAATGGATTTTTATTTTTCCACGGTCTATTTATTTACAAGGACGGATAACGCGTACATAACAACGTTAATAAAAAGCTCCCAGTAGCTGAATCTCGGGTACGAAAGTGCGCAGTAAAACCAAAATCCAACCAAATTACACAAATTCAGTACGAATGTAATTGGTAAACACATCTATTGACGCACATGCTTACGGTACAATGAACAGCTGTTTCACACACGGCAAACAGCTGTTACGGACCCTCCCGTAGACTATTAATCTAAGACGCTTAACGTCAATTCACACCAGTAGTCGGCCTAACACGTTTAAATACAACTCACAATAATTCTATTAAATTGGCTCTTATAAAGGAAGCTGCTAATTGTTGTGTTTAAAACAGTGGGCCGCACATAGTGATGTGGGCCGGGCATATGCCCAGTGGGCTGGTCGTTTAAAAATGGGCCCGGGCATTTGCCCAAAGCGATTTTCAGTGCCCAAAAACTGGGCGTTTATAAAAAATTTAGTTTAAGGCAGTTTTAACTATTATATTTCATGATTTAATTATTATAGTTCATGTTTTTAATCTTTAACTGCCTTCAGTGCTTAGTTGCGTTCTTAAAATTAACATTTTAAGGGAGGGGGTCATTATCAAGAGATAAGTTGACAAACAACTTAAACCATTAAAATAAACGGATAAAACAAGTATATAACACACTTTTGTTTACCAATGTTATTTTCTTATTTATTAAAATTTAAGTCTGCTTTTAGTTTTATATATTATAGTCTGCATTTTTTTATCTTTACATATTTAAGTTAATAAAATTTATTTGTTTTGCGTCTTTCATTTATTTATATATATATATAAATACAATTCACTAAATTTTGATTACTAGATCTTGCGTCTCTTATCTTACTAGACCCTTCATTCTTTGTTTCTACATTATATGAATTTACTTGTCCCATCATGCTTCTCTATCACATGGAATGCATGTGTCACAGAAATATGTTACAAATTTAAAATACTGTACAATCGCTTTGGGATATCAAATATCAACAATGTTATTTAGCCCCACACATACAAAAAACAGTAATAGTTTCTTCAAGAGAACTATGAATTAAATAAACACTCACACGGTTTGGTGTAATAACAGTTAAGATCACTCACAACAATTAACAAAGAATAATATGGATAGTCAAATGTTTTAAACCTTAGACGGATATTGGGAATAAAATAGGGGAAAAAAGACATTCTGTTGATTTTTTTGTTAATAATATGGGATGTGACTGACGATGCTCACTACGTTCTCCCCTGAGGAATGTGTCTTTTAGAATATAAATCTAGAATAAACAACAGTATAAAGAAAAGGGTTTCCTATTGCAAAATGTAAGATCTTTTGAAAAAATAAGTTGTATTGGATATCAGAGATCTGGTGGCCTACAGTTCAGTAAGTATAGCAATAAGAAACAATTAATTAGGTTTATTAGCCTTAACTGGATAAACGCCCGGGCGCTTATGAATTTTGGGCGTTTATTTGGGCATTTGCCCCGACATTTAAACGCCCGGGCGTTTTAAATCACTAGCCGCACAACTTCTATAAATTATATTAGATAAGCCAAAGTTCTGCTGCATCTCTGTCATAATGAATGGCTTAAAGTTAAACGTCAAGAAGTTTACTGCTGTTATTTCTTAACTCGGACATATAATTTTTCTTTAAACTCGTTAATGCGGACGAATTTATAATTTTGTTTTTATTTATGTACACATAACTATAATCTATTATAACAAATAATCAACATGCAGTTTTATAGTAAATACTTAATTTACGAACAAAATTAAAAACGGAAACTATATTACTAACTTTATAGTTAATACAGACTATGATACTAATTAACAAAACTACTTCTAAACACAAAATAAAATGCAAAAAAATTGTAGCAACACACACACACACACAGAGAAACCCAATAACAACTAAAAACAATCAAAACAACAATACAGTATTATAGACTTTTTTTAAAAGCTCGTGAAAAAACGTTCGTCAGCTTTTAAATGTTTTCATAAAGCAGACGTCTTTACACAATAAGTAATACATTCCAAATATATAATTTGTACCTGTACCTGTAGTATATAATTTGTATAATTTGTACCTGTACGTAAAATTACGAGTAAACTGTTCACCTGTTGCCTGTGCATTGTATGCCTCAAGTTTAGGGGAAAATATTGAAAATTTACAAAGAATTACAAAATAAATTTGCAGCTGTTTTGTGTACACCTTTAAACTATAGTCTAGGATATTTCTGTAAAAATTGTATTAATTTGCAATAATTTATATCTTTAATTTCTAGGTTAGGAACAAACCTACGTCATTCTAGTTCTGTTTTACCTTTATTAAAACTAAATTGTAAAAAATATAAATGTTATTTTTACAATATTAGCTTTGCAGTTATGATTAATCTTAAAACTTTATTAAAAATAAAACTTAATTTGGTGTAATGATAAGAAATTCTAATCATTTGTTATTTTGTTACAAAGGGTTCCAGCAGAATATTGATAATTCATTTTTCTGACTTCCTAAAATTTTCTCAACTTCCTGACTGAACAACTAACGGCATATTTTGAAATTATTTTACTACAACATTTGCATTACATTTCATCGTCCTCCTTAAACTGCCGAACTCCTTACAAAGAAGAAAAAACAGGTTGGATTTTAGTATTTACCCTAGTACTAATATATTTCATTTAAAATGAGCATTGTTTGTGTAGGTGTAATTTAATTTGTATTATTATATAAAGTAAAAATATTACAAAACACAGAATATTTTTAAAAAATTGTAATTTAAAAATCACCACATTTCTTCTCTTAAAATATAATTTTTTTTTAAATGAATAAAAGTGGAATTTTTAGTACATTTTTACAAGAGTGCTTTTTAAAAGCAAACTATTTTTAGTACTTTTTAGACTTTTAAAAAAGGCCTACTGCTGGCGATGTCCTCATGAAAACAACTGTTCTGCAGCTTGAGTCACATCAAGCTGGAGCAAAGACCAGCTGTTCAGTTTTTACATCATCGAGGGCTCAATGATATGAACAATAAGAACTGACTTCTTTCATTCCCTGACCGGAAGAACTTTTTATATTTTATTTAATTATTTTACTTATAAGCTGACAAAATATGTAAGTGGAGCACAAGGGTCATTTCTAAACAACATCCCTTGAACGTATATCATTTATTTTACTTCCATACCATATATTTAACAGGTAAGCATCGCACATATCATTTATAACAATGTTCAAGGCAGTGTGCATGTTATATTTAGACAGTTTTACACACGTATGATAAACTACACCTAAGTAGGTCATCGATACCTTAGCACAAAAAACACAAACTGAACAAAACCTGTCGAGAGGTCCATACCGCCATTGAATCCGATAACTTTGATTATTTATGTATTCCTTTTATTACATTGTTTTTACTTATATAATTCATTTAGCAGATAAATTTTTACAACATATACCAATTCATAGGTAAAGCACAACACTTAATTTAACTACACAAAATTAACTCATCATTAGTTCTACACAAAATTATTAATTTACTGCTTAAAAATTTAAATATACAAGCAATATTGCAATACAAAAAAGTGTAATGCACTGCTATGTTTGCCTATTTTTTACATTTACTGTACAAGATTCAGGATTCAGTAGCTCAGGAACGATTATACATAACAAAGTCTATTGTTTTGCTTTCTTATTTTGAACCAACATTTTACATTATTTTATCTATATTTTTCGTTCATTCATGACTGTACTCTATGGCAACAGTTTGACAGCGTGTCCGTAAGTGTTTCTTTCCCCATTTTGGTAACACAACCGCAACCAACTATCAACCTGACTGGGTTTTTGCTGATTCTATTTAGTTACATCAATTAATTTCCAATAACAACATAATGCGCAGAACGAACGTCAACTGTAGAATCCCAAAAGTTCACAACGAAAAATGTTCATAGTTTTAGATTTCAATACAGGAATGTTACCATCTTATTAGCGGGGTGAATTTGAAATAGGTTTTCCTGTTTTGTTACGAAGAGTAATTTCCTGTTTTCCTAGAATAGGCCTATTCCACTATTCCTCGAATCTATGCATATTATCTCTGTGTTGATGTAGCCCTCTCTGAACTACGGTAATTTAGGAATGATAATAATTCGTTCATAATGCAAACATAATATCATATAGTGCACGGTAAAGCTTTACTTAAATTGTTGAAATTGTTCCAAACACAGTGAATTCCGACAATCAGGGTTAACTCCGGGAAATACTGATACAAAGTATATAATATAGGTACTGCAAAGACTGGTGAATACAGTACCTAAACAAAAACCTACTTAAATATATTGTAAAAGGTCATTTACACGTAAATATGGATTTTAAAATATAGTTTAAAAAACAAGAGTAATGTTGAATGTTAACAAGCGTAAAAATAAAATATGTTATTAGTTATTTATATAATACGGTTTGAATTTAAATATGGTGTGATTTTACTGCAGAATATCAATAACTACAAAATTTACTGCAGAATATCAATAACGACAAAATTTACTGCAGAATATCAATAACTACAAAATTTACTGCAGAATATCAATAACTACAAAATTTACTGCAGAATATCAATAACTACAAAATTTACTACAGTAATAATCTGCACACAAAAATTGTAATGTTCTTGTGTTATATCACTTTTATAATAGTGTGCCAGGCGATGATAACCACCCAGGTTTTTCGCCTTTAAAAAAAAAAAAAATTATAATAGTGGATGAGCGTTATTTTGTCGCGTGGGCTTGCATGTAAAACACTCGCCTGATGCGATTTTTTTTTTTTTTTTTGAGTCGAGATAAGATTACTGTTTAAATTTGTTTTTATATTTTTGGCATAGGCCTACAGAGGATAGTTATTTATTTACATCCTGTACTGAATTTAACCCTAAAACACCTTGGCAGAAATTTATATTTGAATATTATTTCCCTTTTTTTATTGTTTTTAGCTTAACCGTAATAAATTAGTATAGTCCGGATTGGCAAGGCACGAATTATTTGGATTCAACAGTTAAACATAATTATTTAAAAGATTAAAATTCATTAAAAATAATCGGATTAAATTACTTTTTTTGTTATTTTTAAAACTATCAAGGTTATTATCCCCTGCTGGCTCGAATACTGTATTAAATCTAATCAAAACTAAACTATACACAAATATAACATATTAGATGCAACTAAATCTCTACTTTATAATATAGCTTTGAAAATACCATGTTTTGAGCGGTGCTTCTTAAATAGTCAGATATACAGTAAATATATATATCCACTAGTTGTGCCAGCAAATGTTACAACTTACCTAGAACAAACAACAAAACAAATACGTTCAAAATGATTATATACTATATTACATAAAATAACTTAAACTATATTAATACAATTTAAATGATTAAGTAAGTTTCAATTATTTCATCAACAAAACCGAACATTCTAACTTATAACAATCTCATAAATTATTTAGGGTGCAGCAACGAATAAAATAGAAGAATATTATGTTCCCGACGGCAGGTCAAATGGTCCCTGTATCATTACATAAGTTGCCCTGGGGTACTGCGAAACCCCTATTTTCTTATGGGAAACAAAAGTTAAATTTAAAATTGCTATATTTCGGAAACTATTTGAGATACAACTATTTTAATACATAAATATTTATTTCTCGACACCACGTCGGGTGTAACCTTCATACTTACAAAACTTGAAACCCTTATTTTTTATGGGAAACCAATGTTAAAAATGTTCTATATCTCATAACAATTTAAAGTACAGAAATCATTAAATTCCGTTTCCACATCATGTCGATTGGGCCCTATACAGTTACAAAAAGTTACCCGGGAGAGAAAATACCGAAACCCACTTTTGTTATGAGAAAAAAAATAATTTGAAATGCTAGTGCCTAGCAAACTACAGTATTTTTTAAATACAGAAACTACTCAAATATGAAAATATATCGTTCCCGACGCGACGTCGAATGGCTACAATATGACACAGTAGCAGAGTTACCACAAAAACATATTTTCTTATCTATACGCTAAATAAAGGGCGCGTGGAACAACGGCGTCGAATAAATATTAAAATATACACAGGTGAGTGGGTTCAGGTCGGCCTACAGGCGAAAGTAAATTTCAAAGTTCAACCCCATAAGTTAAACAATAATCAAATTTTTTGCTCTAAGAATTGCAGTTATAAGAAAAGAATTGCAGTGAGACAAAACATTGTGTTAATATTTAAAAGATTTACAATTATGAACGGGCTCAAAATGATGTCTACTGCCAAGTAATGATTATTGTTGTGGTAGTAAAATGGACTCATTTTGGTTAACCTTTGCAGTAAAGGTTGGTTTTATCAACAATTGTTCCATTACACAAATTTAAAAAGTTTACAAACATTTAAGAATATTTGTGGTTTATTTGGTTTATAATATGCCTAATGCCTACTAAGGGAGATTCTACCTCAAAAAGACTTTCAGACAAAAAATTTTGGTAGTAACAGGGTGTCTACCAGATTATGAAAATATAATTTCCTAACTTATTGGAAACTTTTTAATAGGAATTTAGGAACTTTTTTCAAACAGGAATGTGGTGACCTCATTTTCAAGAAAACCAAAATATAAGTTGTTGCGAATATGTAGATATAAAAATAAAAATCTTTTAATCATACGGGCTAGATACAGTACTTAATAAGAAATTGTTTTATAACATAGAAAACACACCGTTAATTAAATATGATCTAGAAGAGTTTATGAAATTGAACAAATAATCCGGATCCATTTTTCAAAGGTATTGTTTTCCCCTCTCCGGTAGAAAAGCTCGTCTGCTAGGTAACAGTTCTGTTTAAAAACTGGTTTATTACGATTCGCAGAACTTCTACTATTTATTATACTTACCGATCAAATGAATGGCTCTTCCAAGTAAACTAGAGGAATTAAACTGAATCTTTAAATAGAATTGAACCACACGTATTACTCTGGTGATTCTTACAATACAGTACAGGCGTGGGAAATTCAGCTTCAAGAAGGAAAAAAACTGTGAAATTAGACAACAAATCAGGACTGATTGGGAACTTTCGTGACCTTTTCGGGACTGGTAGACACTCTGTAGTATTTAGAAGATTTACAACAATTTTGAACAGGCCCGATATTGTGAATAAGGGAGTATAGAATTTGTTGTTTTGCGATCTAATTTTAGTCACCCCTTTCAATCAAGGTTACTTGTTTAGTACAAAAGTTTTAGATAATTTTGACAAGGTTTACAACAATTTTGAACGGACGTTACACTCTGTGAGTACCAAGGGAGTTTGTATTCTTTGTTCTTTAACCCCTATTTTTCCACCCCTTTCGATAATAGTTGCAGATATCAACAAAAGTTTCAGGCAAAAGGTTTTAGTAATATTTAGAATAATTTCTAACAGGC